>JAPMLY010002241.1:0-60072 GCA_026401115.1 Tetraselmis chui | reverse complement strand
CTATCGGGAAGCCTCGGTACATAGGGCTTTTAAAAGTAGTATCTATACAACTGGCGCTCGGACATTTCAATATTTTCAATATTGGATACCCCGAGAATAATCCAATGCTGAGGGAGCGGGACATGTATCCCACGAGATGTTCGGCAGCGAAAAGGGTACGGACAAATCTGCGGCGGAAGGCGGGTGTTGGAGCATGCGGCGGACAAATGGGAAGCAGCGCCATGGAAGGGCGCTCATTAGACGTCGACTAGCCGTGTGGATGTCTTACCTCCCATGGGGGCGATGCACGACGCGAAGCATGTCGGAGGCGGGTCGCAGCCGGAGGAGCGACACGGTCTAGCGGCGGCGGTCCTCAAGATCTGCCGCCGCCGGAAAATCCCGGTACGGAGGGTTTCGGCTACAACATTACCGTACCCGTAATATCTTTTGAGGACGGCGCCGCGATCCCTTTGCTCGACCTACCCCTCCCCTCCCCCCCCCCAAAGGTACCCGGTTATCGATAGGCTGCATTAGGTAGTGCCGAGGGTTATCGCAACGGCACACTGCTTATACATGCGGCCCTCTAGCATCGTAAACCACCGTGGGAGGGTACGGACTAGTACAACGCGATTAGACAAGTGCTCGAAACCAAACGGCGAAGGACCGGGGACATTAGAAAAACTATGGCACGGAGGCATGAGCGCCAGTCGGACACCGTATGAGGCAATGGCGTTCTCTTCTTCCCTGCCCCCGAAGGAGGAAGGAAGCCTAGGCTGGGTGACGAGCCGCGACGGGAGGAGCATCGGTTATCTCTGACGAGGGTGTGCGTGGATGGAGGAGGGACCGTCGACGACATGAGCGAGGGTTTTTTCGCATGCTTTATCCCCCCAACTCCGGCGCGACCTGAGTCACATAGGAGAGTTGGTTAGGTAGGCCCGAATCTACTAGCGCAAACTGGCTAGCGCCCTCGCGAAGCGGCTCGAGCGGGGCGCGTATCATGGAGAATAGCGACATATTCTATTTCACATATGTATGCACAAAAAAAATAGGAAAGGAAAATCAAAATTGTTTACGGGTATGTTTTAGACGGTGTTGTTATTGCCATTCGGGAGGTTGGGACTATTAGTGGTTTCACGGCGTACATCCTAAGCATCGAAGAGACCTACGATAGGTTTGTTTACATCAAACCCTAAGCCTTTATCTCGGTATTGTCGTGAACAATTTCATGTTATTTCATTATGAAGCGCGTCAGGACTTGGTAGTCTGTCCTAGCTATATTATAGTTCTTACATCAATTTGCTAAAATATTTTGCTTGTGTTTGTATGTCACGCGTTATCATCATCATTAGATAGAATGATTGTATAACACGACAAAATGGCGATTTAAAAACAAAGGTGAATAAAGTACCATAAGGCTCTTTGTTTATTCTAAGCGATAGATGCCAGTACGTCAAATTAGTATTAAGAGGATAAGCCGTGAGAACGTCTTAGCTATTGCACATCGCTACGCTGGGTACATAAACAGAATATCAAAGACATGTTCAGAAAAGTATGGTATATAAAAGTGTGTGTGTGTGTGTGTGTGTGTGTGTGTGTGTGTGTGTGTGTGTGTGTGTGTGTGTGTGTGTGTGTGTGAGAGAGAGAGAGAGAGAGAGAGAGTGTGTGTGAGAGAGAGTGTGTGTTAGGGAGAGAGATATCGTGCTTATGCATATGTTTATGTGCGTGTACATGTGTGTGTATGTGCTAACGTGTGTGTGTGTGTGAGAACGATAGTGTGTATATGAATGTGTATATTTGTGATTGTGATTGGTGTGTGTGTGTGCGTGCGTGTGTGTGTGTGTGTGTGTGTGTGTGTGTGTGTGTGTGTGTGTGTGTGTGTGTGTGTGTGTGTGTGTGTGTGTGTGTGTGTGTGTGTGTGTGTGTGTGTGTGTGTGTGTGTGTGTGTGTGTGTGTGTGTGTGTGTGCGTGTGTCTGCGAGACGGAAGAAACGCATTATCAAGGCACAACTACGGGCTTGTTAGTACATAATAATGATAACTAGTAAGGATTTAATTTCATATTTAAACATTTTCTCATATTTTTTGTCAAAAGAAATAAAACGGCGCGTTGAATCGGCTGGTGGCGGGGGAGGAGCTACTTTGTAAATGTTATGCGCTGCGTTAATTCATCTTCAGGGGCAGGTTTGGGCGGAGGAGCCGATTGTGGCGGAGACGGCCAAGAAGCTGCTGGGCAAGTTGGACGCGGACTGGGCGCGCGAGTCGCTGGACATGTTGGGCGAGTAATGAGGTGTCGGCTTTGTCACATGTGAAGGGCACCTTTGCATTGCGAGTCGTCCGGAAAGGGGTCGGAGGGAGTCGAAGAACCCCCGAATCCAATAATAACAAAAGCGCTTTGCCAATCAGTATCTGGAATGGAATTGTAATTAAACTACACTATTCTGAGGAACTTGTACTGTACCAGGTACAAGTACTTTGCGAGAAGCAAATGAAAAAGGAAACGAAATTGATTACAAATTTAGAAAATGAGTACTGGATTACAGATGATCAGCCAACCCGTACGCACCATCAGATGCAATTGTAAGACCAGGGACGCGGCAACCAGACACAGCATCCCTAGTAACAGACATTCCCACAAGTGCTCTGTGAGGAGGGAGTCAAAGAGAAACCTAAAATAACACAGTGTATGCGAGTCCGCGCATAATCATTTGTGTCGATTAAATTGAAGTAATATGAGACGTATACAATTTCTTTTCCCCAAAAGTCGAGATACAGCGCCTTCACAGATGAAGCCGCCTCTGAGCTCGAGACGGTGGGGCGCGACGTAATACATCGTGTGACATGCTACAGTGTTACACAATCTGAAGCATCAGTTGTGAGGGCAGCGACCGAGAGGCGTTGTGTTCATACCAAATTATTGAATCACTGAAATGGCAACGCAAGTCTGTGTTTTATAATAAGGCCATCGTCACAACTTTTATCCTCGCTTTTGGTGCCCCCCACTCTTTTCAGGCTCCCTTTCTTTCTCCCTACTGCCCTCACACGTACTATACGAAATAGCATTTTATAATCACTGTTAGGTTTTATGGTTTAGGGTTTATGACCCCCAAAACTGGTCATAGCTTATGTAGGGCCTGCCAAGTACTGCGTTATGTACGGTTTGGTCCCAGCACCCTGTTTCGGGCATATCCGGGTCCTCCCCCCTCAACACACTTTTCCTTGGAAGAAATAGGCACATGAAGTGAGATTATTGGCTGTGATGGCATAAAGAAAATGACGGGCACGTCGGGCAGTTCGTGCCCTCGCCCTCATTCTGTACGTACGCACAGGGTATCAGTGATGCAGGGCGTCGCTGCTAATGCTGGAGTGGGACGAAAGCTGACACAGTTGCTGTAAGATATTCTGCAGCGGTAGCAAATGCCACACCGCTTCAAATCGTGTTTTGAGCTGCAAGAAAGGGCCGCCCACCCTCCCCCCATTCATAATCTCGCGGGAATTTGTAAACAACGACGGACGTAATGACGCGGGACTGCAGCTTGGCATGCATGAGTGGGAGAGGAAGCAGAACTGACGGCAGTCACAGAGACGCCGATACTGCTCGGTCAGCTTCCTTCTTCTGTAAAAGAATGCCGTTTCGTCGTGGAATGGGGCTCAAAAGATGTCAGAGCCGACTTTTGACAGCTGAGGTTTGAAAATAGTACTGGCGCTGTTGATTACAGCTGTCACGCGCATGGGTCGTGCCTCGGTACGCACAGCGCCCGACCGCCCCTGATCACTCAGCAGACAATAGATGGAACACACACTATATCATAGATAAGTCGGCCGGAGATGGGTGTCTTGAGGGAATCTGCATCCCGAATGATCTACAACTGAAAGATGATACACGGCGGGCGGCACTGCGACGACCAAACCCCATTATCTCATCCAACTACAATTAATCGTCGACCTAATTATCGCGAATTCGGCCTTTTTGCGCTGCCGAATCATTAAATCATCATGCGCAAGTCACAATAATAACGAGAGGAACAGTCGCGGGAGAAAATAAAGAAAGGGAGCTGCGCCTTGACCGAGTTGCCTGTCCACGGTCAGCGAGAGATAGACAGCAGCGATCGGCCGACCGCGGAATAATGGCCGAGGACCGTCACTTTTTGGAACCGGAATCGCTGCTTTTGTTTCCGAGTTGTGGCGGTAACACCGGGAAGAATTGCTCGGAGGGTCGAAGAAAATCGGTTCCGGAGGCCTTGTTAGTTTTTGGGTGCAGCGCGAGGGCGAGCTCGCGGATGGCGTAGCAGGCGTAAAAGACGCTGCTCTTGGGGCCGCCGAGTCCGGTGCGGCCGTTGTCTGTTCTCGCCCGGTTGGCGCCGGTCACGTTGGAGCAGGGCGAGCCGCAGACGATGAGGTCCACGCCCAGCTCGAGCAGGCTCCGAAAGTCTGGGTCGGAGGGCGCCAGCAGGACGTCCTCGAACACGTGCACGACTGCGCCGCCCGCCAAAATGCAAAATCACGACGCAGAGTTCAGCAAACCACGACGAAACACGATCAATCAGCAGCGAGTTTACGAGCGTCTCGCTGCTTTCGGGCTGACTCGCACGTGTTCCCAAGAATAATCGCACCACCGCAAATGCTCGTTGGGTTTTACTTTTGCCGAATGAGAACAAACAGACTATTCGGATATCTTTTCGTTGAGGCCAATCACCAAATTCAAGATGGCTGTTGGAGTCAGGCCGATCCGATTACATGTATTGTTTTAGGCACCGAATTCTGGGCAACACTGTATGCGCGTACTTGCGCAGTTCATGACCGCTATTATGGAGGGTTTAGGGTACACTGCTTAGGGTAACATTTGAACCTAAGCCCTAAGGTAACCGTGAGCAGACGTTGAAGACTCTCGGTAGGGAGGTGTTGAGATAGCCTTGCGCAGTAGGGCGAAACTCAGTCAACAACAACAAGCAGTGGCCGTTGGCAGCTCAGCAACATCGTAGCACTTTTGATATCTACATGGGGGCGCGGCCAGGGCCACCGTATGGTTTAGGGTTTCAGCGACGCTGCATGTTTAATGCTCGTGGTTCCAAAATGTCCCCCACCACCTCCCCCATGTTATGCTTGCATATGGCATATGACACCCTTGCACATATGCATTACCCTAAAATAAAGGCGTGGGCGTGCCCTTTCGTAAGCAGCCATTAGGCCAAGTACTGTTAAAGTACTCGAATATCCATCCAAATCAGGTTTAACGTATTTCAATTAAAAAAAATGAACAGATATATTTCGATGATGCTGTGGCATGCCTTAGGTTTTTTCCTATTTTCTTTTTGCTTGGTGGCCTCCACTGCTTTTTCTTGTAAGATTTTTTTTAAGATATTTCGTTGAATTAATGAGGGCACCCTACTCGCGGGCAATACGTATAAGTGCCGGGTGATTAGGGTTTCACTCCCTGCTTGTGTCGTACCCGTACACATTTTAAGGCCGGTGCTTAGTAGGTGAACTTTGCCGCCATCCGCGAAAGATGTGTGAGTTTTACCCTACCTAGAGGTACTGCCTTTCAAAAAAAACAACGTCTTGTTTACAAAAGAGAGTGACTAATAAGGACCAGGACACATAAGATGGTCGTCAGGGTTTAGAGATCACGGCCAGGGTTTAGAAATAACAAGACTGCATTTGTGTCTATCAACAACGCGAAACGTAAAGCGGAAACGATCGTTATCATCAATTTTCGTTTTCCAATTGATATGCATTATTCATTTGCGTCAGTCCATCGTCCTGCTTGGTTTGGTTTGGTTTGGTTTGGGAGGGGGGGGTACCCGCCCTGGCGCACCTGTGCCCTGCGGGTAGATGAACTTGTCGGTGAGGAAGTGCTCCGCGATGCGCCTCCGCTTATCCTCGATCTCGACAATGATGTACTTGGCCACCGGGATGCGCAGGTTGTGCAGCGCGACCGCGGCGGCACCCAGGCCGTCGCACAGCGACAGCACGGTGATACCCTCCGCACCGGCCGCGCACTTCTCCGCCAACCCGTTCACCAGCGAGTCCTTCAGCGCCCCCAGCAGCAGCTCCATCGTGGGAACCTGTGCCATCGTGCAGCAACACCCCCTTTCGAAATAATGGAAACAAATCATAAGGGGGAGTAAGAGAGAGAGAGAGAGAGAGAGAGAGAGAGAGAGGAGAGAGAGAGAGAGAGAGAGAGAGAGGGAGAGAGAGAGAGGGGAGAGAGGGAGAGAGAGAGAGAGGGAGGAGAGAGAAGGGGAGAGGGAGGGAGAGAGTAAGAAAGGAGGGAGAGAGAAGGGGAGAGGGAGGGGGAGAGAGGGAGGGAGAGGGAGAGAGGGGAGAGAGAATGAGGGAGAGGGAGAGAGAGAGAGAGAGAGAGAGAGAGGAGAGAGAGAGAGAGAGAGAGAGAGGGAGGGAGAGAGAGAGAGAGAGAGAGAGAGAGAGAGAGAGAGAGAGAGAGAGAGAGAGAGAGAGAGAGAGAGAGAGAGAGAGAGAGAGAGAAGGGGAGAGGGAGAGAGGGAGGTGGAATGAGGGAGAGGGAGGGGGAATGAGGGAGAGGGAGAGAGAGAGAGGGAGAGGGAGGGAGAGAGAGAGAGAGCGAGAGAGAGAGAGGAATGGAGAGAGGAGAGGGAGGGAGAGAGAGAGAGAGAGAGAGAGAGAGAGAGAGAGAGGGAGGGAGAAGGGGAGAGGGAGGGGGAGAGAGGGGGAGAGGGAGAGAGAGAGAGAGAGAGAGAGAGAGAGAGAGAGAGAGAGAGAGAGAGAGAGAGAGAGAGAGAGAGAGAGAGGAGAGAGAGAGAGAGAGAGGGAGGGAGAGAGAGAGAGAGAGAAAGGGAGAGAGAGGGAGAGAGAGAGGGGGAGGGAGAGAGAGAGAAGGGGAGAGGGAGGGGGGGAGAGGGAGAGAGAGAGAGAGAGAGAGAGAGAGAGAGAGAGAGAGAGAGAGAGAGAGAGAGAGAGAGAGAGAGATACTTATGCACAACTACGAGCTACTCGTATGCTATTAATACAATCAGCACTCGCTAACCATATCGCCGTCTACCTTCACGCCATGAAGCAAATAATTTACCGGCGGTGCCAAGAGTTCCAATGCAATTATTGCTGTCATAACATTACCAGTCCTTATAAACTGAAGATTAACGGTAACATGTACCTTGGGTACAGTTATACTGCAAAACGGTACAAATACATCCGCAAACTGCTCATTTCATCTGAGGAAAAATTGCATAATTGGGTCTAATTCTCAGCTCCACCGGTCAAACAATCGCGCCGCAGACAGTTAAGGAGATATGTACACTAAGACAGATAACTGTCGGCAGTTATCAGTGCGTGCGGGCAAATGTGAGTGTGAGAGTGAGTGTGTGAGTGTGTTTTGCATGGATGTATGTATGTGTGTATATGTTTGGATGTATGTCTGCGTTGAGTGAGTATAACTGCATTTGTGTGTGCGAGTGTGTGCGTATGACCGTATGACTGAGTGACTCAGTGTGTTCATTTGTGTGTGTGTGTGTGTGTGTTTGAATATGCGTGTGTATGTTTTGGTATTGTGTGCGAGTCATTTTCTTCCGGTTATATGCTTGTGTGTGCGTGTGTGTGTGTGTGTGTGTGTATGAACATGGTCACGAAAGGGAAGGGGACGCACGTGGAAAGATTCGGCAAGGAACTTTCTGATGTCTGTCTGTGGCGTGTGCGGAAAGTCGAGCAGGTCCGGCGGGGCAGCCCATCAGTTCCAGCACCTCCGCCGTCTGTTGAAGACAACAGCCAACGGACAGGGAGCACATGTGTCGTTGCAGGTGGCTGTGTAATAGGTTCATTGGAGGAGGGTGAAAAACACAGAAAAGCATAGAGTATGATAATAGCAGAGAAGGAGAAATGGGAGAGGGGGGAGGGGGCTTACCTCCAGCTGCCGCACCAGCTTCCTTGGGCACGGGACCCAATTGAAACACACCGCCTACGAATAGGGCGTCGACAATAGCTGTCAGTTTAGACGTATATCATGAGTCCTTGAATACTAATGCGTTTATTTTTCGATTTTTTGTGACTGACTAAACGTGTGTACTTGTGACATGTATGGCTGTGTTGGTTCAGGGATCAGGGCTCTTGGGGTGTGTGAATAAGGTGGAGTTGACGCACGCTGTGTGTGTGTGTGTGTGTGTGTGTGTGTGTGTGTGTGTGTGTGTGTGTGTGTGTTCTGTTAGTTTTATATTATCATTATTTTTTATTTCATTGTTTTTTTTTTGGGGGGGGGGGGTGGGGGGGCTCTGGAAAGTATGGGGGTACCGCTCTACCTGCTTCAGCAGAGAGTACTCCTTTCGCTTCGTGGCCGACACCCAATAGCCGTGCCTCGCCCTCGGCAGCGGTTTGTTGGGGTTTCCCTTGATAAACCTGTCCATCCGCGCGTTAGCCGCTTAAAATGCAACCAACGCCGCCAATGTCCACCACTAACAACTGCTAACGTCGCACCCGGTGACATCACAAATCACACACACGCACACCAATTTCACCCCCTCGCAGGAAAATAGACCATTGTCTGATCATTGCAAATTGATTCACTAAGAATATGATTTAGGGGCGGACAATTTGCTGCCAACAAAATATTCACACTGTTATAAGCTGTCCATCCATCATACTTTGTAAATAATTTTTACCTTGACATACCGTTCAGGGCTGTGTCTCACAACAACGCGCAATTTCAAGTTTCTCGTTTAGAAATAACTTCGCGTTGGCCTTTGCATCCGTTCAATTCTTGAGTAAATGAAATAAAAAACAAAAAATAACAGACAACAGGGAACAATGAAAGTTCACAGGGCAGCCATCCATATATGTATATGTAAATATACCAGGAACAAGGCAGACCGAACGGCAGCACTGTGAAGAAATGAAAGGGTGTCGAAAATGTGCACATCATCATCCCAAAGAGGAGAGAGCGAATGGAAAGATATAAATGGTACAATTAGAGGTATCAGCAATGAAAAACCGCGTTGATCCTCGCGTCTGACAAAAATAGTCAAAATCCTGCACCAGGAATTTTGCATGATCCATGCAAATTATTTTCTCATAGTCTTATTTGAAATTGGCTTCGGCAGCGACGTACAGCTAATGTCAGGAGAGCGGCGGCTGCAACATCAGCTTGCGATTTCGAGCTGCTTTGACGCACAACTCTAACATTTGCAAAAAACATGCAAAAAACCACATCAATAGAGTGCATGCGCCATATTTGCACGTTCCACCGATGCGACCCCGAGCTTTCCATCACACTCAAAAAAGAATTCACACACTTGTACATAAGCACTTGGTAATGCAATGCTAGTTCTAACAAGGATGGAGGAGAAGACCTTCGAGTATGTTGGGTTATGCTGTGGGCGTTGCACATCAATTTGTAAAATTGCATGAATACTCGCTGTCAATGAGGAAGGTGCGAAATCTTAGCTCCGGACTTTTGTGGAGGAGTGTATATACATATAGGTTAAGAGAGTATGAAAGGATTGGAAATTGATTGCAATGACCATCGATTACTCATTCAATTTGTTGGCATGTCACATGTCCCGTCATGGCCGTGTTTTCCGAGCATATCGTTCAATATCCAAATGTCAAGAATGTAAGCAAGCGCCTACAGTGCACCCAAAAGTTCCAATAACGATGGGAGTGTCGGATGACGAAACTTGAATTGGATTCCAACATGCCGTTGTTCAAGGCGATTGTTTTCCGAGGGTCCTTCCCAAAGCACACACACACACACACACACACACACACACACACACACGAAACAACAACACACACACGCGCGAACACACACACACACCAAAAAAACACGTACACACACGAAACCCAAACACACCCACACACACAAAGCACGTAAACACTCACGCACTCAAATACACACATACACATACACACAGAACACGTCATAAATCGAGCATAACTAGTTGCCATCGACATGGGCGTGAAATTGAGCTACCATGCCCTCCTCATTGACAGCGAGTATTCATGCAATTTTACAAATTGATGTGCAACGCCCACAGCATAACCCAACATACTCGAAGGTCTTCTCCTCCATCCTTGTTAGAACTAGCATTGCATTACCAAGTGCTTATGTACAAGGTAGCTAGTCCTTATCTTAGTACTTAGTGTTGTACTAATAGCGGCACTCTATTTCCCCGTTAGTGGCGGTCGGCCGGCCCTGCCGGTGCTTTTGCCGGCCGCCATGTCTCTCTTTTCACTCCCTTTGTCCCCAATGTTGGCCCCCTAGCGGGGCGTGCTAGACTACCCGTGTAACCATTGTACTTCCAAACTCCAACAGGTTATGGGCCCTCTACAACGTTACCCGAGATAGTCAGACCTCCGAAATACGGTAGCCCCAAGTAGGAAAAGAGCGTGCAACTTGGATACTGGCTATGAGTCAACACCGACGCTAGCCGCCCAAGGTCCCCCGTGGCCGCCCTAGGCTAGCAGTACCGCCTCCGCCACTCAAGGAGAAGAGCGTGCAACTTGGATACTCGCTTGAATTACCACTACCGACACCAGCCGCCCATGGTCACATATGGCCGCCCTCGGTTGGTTGTCTACACCACCCAGCTCACAACTCACCGATGCTATCGACCGGATATGGTTTCAAAATCAAATTCAAACCGATTCGCGAAAATTCGGCCCGCGCGTACTTTAGATATTACTGTTTTTGTTTTTTCCCGAGGCAACACAACGCTCATCTGACTAAGCGAGGTTCTAACCTAGCCCACGGCGAAGGGGGGGAGTCGACACGACAGCGCCCGACTATTTCTTTCGAGTGCCTACACGCGGTTGGCGGCCCTGTTGGCCTATCCCCTTCCCCGCCGGTCGCTCTCATGCGATAGCTAATTCACCCGTGGACGGTTTTCCCGCTACATGTCAGACTATTACATTATGCAGTACATTTGGACCAGTTTATTGTCGGCAACTAGCCGATAGCATCCCGTTCATGTGAGCACATGTAGCATCACCTACCCGGCTTGAGATACCGCTACCCGAACAACGCCTACGACCAAGATGACTCCTTCCTCGAAGACAAGCAAGGGCGACGACAAGACCTAAGCTACCTTGAGGGGGAGTGTTAGAACTAGCATTGCATTACCAAGTGCTTATGTACAAGGTAGCTAGTCCTTATCTTAGTACTTAGTGTTGTACTAATAGCGGTACTCTATTTCCCCGTTAGTGGCGGTCGGCCGGCCCTACCGGTGCTTTTGCCGGCCGCCATGTCTCTCTTTTCACTCCCTTTGTCCCCACTGTTGGCCCCCTAGCGGGGCCGGCTAGACTACCCGTACAACCATTGTCCTTTCAAACTCCAACAACCCTCGCATTCCTCAAGGACATAACAACAGCGGGCCTAAGCGCACACATATCATGTAGGGCCTTACAGACATCCCTTATCAACCTTACACGCTGCCCATTCGTCCTCCCGGAAGAAATCCTTCCCGTGCAACTCAGCCCGCATGCACGCAACCGGATATTTCATATCTCTTGGACACACGCTTCGGTGGACACTCCTCATCACGCCAAGGTTATTCCTCCAAGGTTATTCCCCAATCATCAAAATGCAAAGCAGACATCGATGATATTGCACCAACAACAGCCTCAGCGAGACACATCAACATGTACTACAAAAAGTTGTAGCGCCAGGGCAAGGCGCTCGTTGGACATCGACAGCGCCGCTGAAGTCGAGCCGATCCAAGAGGTGGAGAGAGACCCCAACATGACCATAGGACAGCCGTTGGAGGAAGAGTGGGATGGCTGCGGAGATCCGCAGGATCAGTCGCCGCCGAAAACGCATGTGGGGAGAGTTTTCGAAAAAATGCCCGTACCCATCACCCACGGAGACTTTATGTTTGAGGGTGTTGGAAGCACCCGGCTAAACCCACGCAAAACGAGCATGGGAGAAAGAACGCTAGCATAGAAACTCTACTCTAACCCCTCAACAAAATCCATAACATCCACCCACTGTCAGTCACTCTACGTGAAGATGCGTTCTTCTCTGCGAATATCGAGAACTCCCTCGTCCTTTGGTCGCAGACATGTATTGCCGACCCAAGAGTATGACTATCAACATGCCGAAAACCTTGGCGCATGTCATCTTGAGCGCCAACTCAAAACGCCACCATACCCCAAGTGCTATCATGTTGGTGCTCCCCAAATGGCTCCACACCCCTTACAGAACTACCGAATACATCACGTCATCACCCTTCCCGTGGACAAGCGCACGCTCCGCTCGCCCGACCAACACAAATAAATACCCTCAGCTGCCCTATTTGAAAAAATATGGGAAGTGTGCGTCTACCTCCTTGCGAACCAACTCGCACTCGACACTCTACCCCCACGCTTCACACACTCTATTCCGGTATCAAACACCTCTCCTCGATGGAGCTTGCTCCTATCCATATCTTTCCCACTCTACCGCCCCCTCAGCCTTCTACACCTCCCACAGTTCTGGCATTTACTCCGTCCCCATCTTATCTCCCGCCACCCCTCTCTACCTGCGCTGACACTGATCAGCCCTAATCTTCTCCGCCAAATCTTGCGCCATGGAATGCGACTGTGCCCATGATTCATACAAATGGATCCAAAATATCCTCCCCTTTCCCCGCTGAGGCGGTGGTCGCCTTCCCCACGGAGGACCTTACACTCGGAATGTTGGTATTGTCCTCGCCCCCCATCCAAACGATCACCCGAGCGGAGTTTGCTGCCCATGATATCGGTTTGGACGCGGGCGCTACACACCTCCTTACCGACAACGCATGCTCCCTCCGTCTCATCCAGAAATATTTTCGATTATCGACCTCGCTACAACACCACCTCCATAAAGATGTCCTCCAAGCCATTCACGATAAAATCAAACACCGAACTGATCTCGGAACGCTGGCACATCTCAGCAAAATCAGAGTGCACAACGGGTCTGTGGCAATGACCCTATTTATAACCTCGTCACAACGGCAGCGGATGGGCAACGCCCCTCTATCATGTACTCCACGGATCTAAACCCCACTAGGAAAACAAAAGTTGGTATTACACAACACAAAAGTCACCCGGGGGCTGTCCTTCATCCAGCGCATATAAACGACCACAAAGTGAAACTCCGCCACGCACAGCGAAGCCCACACCATCAAACTCCCTGCCCAAAGTACAAAACACGGTCACATCATACACGTCGCCCAAGTCAACCACGCCTACTTGAGCACCCATAAGCAACATCGTGATCTCACGCAACGACCGTTCACCCACAAACAAGTCTTTGTTGGGGGCTGGGGGTCCACAATTCCCGAGTTTTCTCATGGTGGTCGACGCACCTCTTTTACCTATGGGGTCGATTCCTCAACCACATTCACATGGCTACCAACTGTCCCACTACGGTCGGTCCCCGCCAAGACCGTTACAATCACAGCGCGCTAAAGCTCCTAGTCTCAATCCTCGAGGCAGCCATGGTAGGACGATGGGACACAATCTCCTTGAATTCATCGAAGTCTTCACGCCCCTTCGAATCGACAGTCTCCATGAATCGGACGTCACCGTCCCCGCCCATACCGTCATATCAAGGATGACAGATGCAACGGAAGGATTACCCTCCCTCGCCCCCAACACGCTTACCATCATACCCCCTCACATTCTTCCCCCGATCTTCTCCCCCGTGCACACAAAACTAGACTTGATCAGACTTGTCGACCCCTCATATGCCCCGCCTCCAGCAAACGGAGGAATACAAGTTGGTTGAATTCCCTCTATCCAAATTTGCGAATGGGACTACTGCATAGACACCACCTTTCCCAGGTCGCGTCGAGCATCACAACGAAATATGCTCCCCTACCCAGAATTCATAAGCTACACTGACCTCGGACCCACGTACATGTTCTTCCCATCATCATGAGCACCAGCTACCCGGACACCACAGCAATTAAAAGCATCACTACCCTCCTCACACTGCGTACGAATCCCTACCTACAACAACGGTCTCCCCTATTGTTCATAAACTTGCATCCGCAAACACTTAGGCAAAAGAAAGGCTCATGACCACTCTAAGGGTAAGAACACTGTCGCATACACACGCACTATCCAAGTCGCGGATGGCAACCCAAATGACAAGGAATACACCATATGGGCCGAAACACAAATACGTCCATGGATCTTGCCAAACACACCCGTCCTTGAACTACAGGGCGACCCCACACCGTACCACTATACTAACCTTAAATCCGATGTCCTCAAGTACAGCCTTCAACACACCAACAAACCGGTTGCATACGCCACCAAACATGGGGCCCTCATAGCCCAAGCCGCAGCGGACGGGGTGGAACGACGACACGTAGCTCACTCGGCAACATCCGATTCACATATAAGCAAGAATTCATGTGGGGGTTACACAACACTATACTCGTTTCGTGGAATCCCGCCCTCCCATGTCCCATGAGTGGTCAATTCTCCGGCAACGACCATATGGTAGGCAATTTCTCCATTATGTATGGCCTCAACCAAAACAAATATAACAATGTCCTCCAACTCTTCCTCTCACTTCTCGAGAGAAACAATACATAGGTCGATGGGAAACCATCCCCGCAGACTTCGGCAATAAACTCATTAAGACTTTCACACCCCCTTCGTTTTTGGAGCATCACACCATTCGATTGCCACCTCCCCCAACCCACATACCCACCCGTATGATTGACGCCGACGAAGGCAACTCAGTTGACTCCCTCACCTCTTGCCCCGTTGTCCTCTCAGAGAACCTTCTCATGTTTTCGCTCTGACCCACCGCACACAAACCGGACTTAACTCTCCTATAAGAGCCCAGACTTGTTGGACACGCCAACCAACGCCCGAGAAAGTTGAAAATTTGAAATTTAACATAGCAATACCGAGTTAACGGCTACCATGTATGAGCGGACACGAACAACCATGTAGGTCTCTTAGGTTTTGGGTTTACGCCGTGAACCGCCTTTTCCGACCTCTCCATTGGCAGTAACAGCACCGTCTAAATCATATCCGTAAACAAAATTTTTTGCACTTGATTTTTTTGTCGAGGCATGAAACGCAATTTGTCTCTACTCTCCACGGAATGCTCTAGCCTCTGCGAGGGCGCCGATCAAATAAGTCGGTCGGTTTTTGCCGGTCGAGTCGGCATGTCTAACCTCTACCCATGCGCGACTTTGGTCGTGCCGGAGCTAGAGGTGAAATCCTCGCTTAGGTTGTCGACGGTCCCGACTCGATTCACGCACACTCCCGTCATGGATACACCATGCTCCTCCCGACGCAGCTCGCCATCTAGCATAGGCGTTCTTCCCCCTTTTGGGGCGAGAAATGAAAGGAATCCATAGCTACATGCGGTGTCATGTTGGCGCTCCTGCCGCCGCGCCAGATTTTATTCATTTCCCCGGTATTTTTCCACATTTTTCCAACACTTATGTGATCCGATGTATCCGCCCGTACCCTCCCCCAATTGTTTACGCTGCTAGGGGCCGCCTTTCCGAGCAGTGTGCCATCACGATAACCATAGGCACACTGCATGAGGCAGTCTTTTCGATGGATGGGTGCCGGTCGAAAACATGGATCGGGGCGCCGTCCACAAAAGATGTTGGGTACGGACATATCTAACCGAGAACCCTCCGTGCCGGGTTTTATTGGCGGCGGTCGATCCATGGGACCTCCACCGCTAGACCGTGTCGCTTCTCTGGCCGCGACCCTCCTCCGGCATGCGCAGCGTCTCGCCTTGCCCCCAAGGGAGGCTCGAGTCCCATAGATAGGGTTGGTGGGCTGCTAGCCATGGTGCTACTTCCCATATATCCGTCGCCTACTCCAACGCCCGCCGTCAACTCATATCCGCCCATACCCTCTTCGCCGCCAAACAAATCATGAGATATAGGTCCCATCCTTAGAGTGGAGCGTGTTCGAGGAGTATCTAGCATAGAAACGTAGCACCGAACTTGCCGAGCGGGAGTTCTTGGCGCATGTTTACATATCTAATTTTTACTAGCCCTCCGTACAGAGGCTTCCCGACTACTTCTGATCGCGCGGATGGCAACTGCCGGATACACCCCGCCTAGCCCCCAACCGTACCAAGCATGTCACGGCAATAGCGCTCACCACGATTGCCGACGGGCCTTCGAGCGTAGCCTCCTCCGGGACCGCCGCCGCTGGGCCGGCGGCGGGCGCCAAACGCCCGACACCTCTACTCCTCGATTAACAAGACTCCAACTGACGAGAGGAAGTATTGCATGGACAACAACCTATCCCATTCTGAAATTAGTATTTTTATTAGCTAACTCTTGACCGACCTAAGTGTCGGTCCTTCACACGAGATCTGGTATCCGATGATGTGACACATTTTCAGGTGTCGCCATTTCCCAAAGGACCTGCTTTTTCTACACTCCACCAAAATAGTCCGGACAATATTTCGCACCTTCGCAAGTAGAAAATGTAACCATGCGTCGATTTTATTGACAAATCTCCTGAAATCCCAGGCAATGCTTTTGCGCGCAAAATGGAATGCGCCGAGAACTACGAGGGGCGAATTAGAGCACTGTTGGGCTTGTGTACTTAGGGTTATCGCGGCCGCACCCGTGCGGCACGCTCTTTCACACAGTCGCCGTGCTGGTTAGACGAAAAGATTACCGGGCGCACAACGCCGCAATGTGAATGCTGATGCGACGGTCGCGCAAATATAATGCATAGGCGATGTAGGGAGGAGATGTTGGGCAGGCCGCTGTGGGGGAAACGCACGAAATCGCGTATGTAGACTTACCACTGATATGCGCACAAGCCAAGGGCAAGCGCTTTCGGCCACACTGTTCAAGCGATCATAACTTAATCATATATGATCAGAACTTTTTATAACAGGTATCGCTGGACGCGTCTTTTTAATGCGCGTCGAACACATCTACTTCGGAGTTCAAACACTACGAATATATTTGTTATTAATTATTTCTAATTACAAATCATTCCGGCAAACCTGAGCCGTCGAATCAACACCCGTCGAATTCGGCTCACCTCATGAGGCGATTTGTGCGGGGTTTGTCGATATATGTTTACCAATTCTTCATTCCTACTGATTTCCGAGCCTAATTCCCGAAGGTTGCCACGCGTGGGGCGGGTGTGGTTGGCACAAGCACATACCCAAGCATTCCAAACACCACCGTCAACGTGATGCGTTCCTAACGGCCAAGTTGGACTTCGCCCCTCCCCTAAGCCAATCGCCCTCGCATGTTTACAACGTGCAGTGTTTATCCAAGCCTGGGTCATGTGCGTTTTTGCTCGCTTGCTTTCCAAAAACATCACCCGTGCCAACGGCGTGAATTTCCGTGCTCTATTCACACACCCGCAAACCAAACCTCGCGCATTGAACACGGCACCCACGCCTCCAAACCCCCTCCAAAAGCCCCCAAAAATGTGGCTATGTGGAACACGGAGTAATATGCAGCTGGGTATGAGCGCTTGAGCAATGCCCAAGCGTGGCGCTCAGAGCGACGTGTGTAGTTCAGACAATTTCCGTGGAGTTTATGTGCTTAATTCGACAAAATCCACCGACAACACCCGCTTTAAGTTGAGTTGTAACCACCCCGGATGACGGCTTACTGCTAACTTCTCGGCTCTCCTGCAATTGGGTGGTACTCGGGCACCGTCGTGCTTGACGTGGTGAAAGGGGAGCGTGTTCTTGACTAGCTTATGTTTAACATTATGCATGTCCGGACTTTTGTGGAGGAGTGTTGGATAAAACTCGAATTATCAGAATTGTGTTGATTTCCATGCCAACCTATCCGAAACCCTAATTCTACCCTCTATCGTAAGCTGTTCCTCCATCGTTTGTTATGCACTCCATTAGCCGTTTGTGGATGGAGTTGAACACGGCGCAACATGCAGAGTAAGAAATTGTTTCCACTCGTGTTATATAGCCGCCTAAAAAATGCATGGGGACAAGTTCGATCTTTTTTGTAATCCACTCGACACAATACCCCACATGTTTTCAATCCAACTAAGGTCACGGCTTGTGGCAGGCCATTGCATCACTTGAAAGCCGCATTGAGACGAACGCCAATTCCTTACATTCTTGCAAGCATGGGCTTTAGCGTTGTCTTGATGAAAAATCCATTGATACGTTGCGCTTCGGCCAAGGGCCTTTTTGCCATCAAAGCCTCACACGCGGGTATCATGTGCTTTTGCGACAAGGTGAGATACACCTCGACATTTACGCCCTTGTTGTTTGCTTTAATGCCGCTGCTCCCCAATGTCACAAACAAAGGTGTCCTGCCATACTTGCTAACACCACCATACGCGTGCACTTTGAAACTGTTTTGCTTTGATACCTTTGTTAGCGATCCATCCTCGAAAAGCACTCATTCCTTTTTCTTAGGCCCCTAATTGGACAGTCAAAAGTACTTATTGTATGTCACAACCACATTGTGCCATGACATCCGTACCCATTGCCATAGCATAGCCGTGCGCGCATGTGCTTGATTGTTAGTGAAAGCCGCTTCCTCGGCCTCATCAGGTGCGCTAAGTACTTGTTCAGGTACCGGCGGACTGTCTCAACACTCACAGTCACTCCTAGCCTATGCTGCAGCATTTTGGCAAGTTGGGGGCATTGGTCGCCGCGCTTCACACCCTCCTTCACAAGGAGGGTGGCTTCTCGGGATACCAAGGGCGCTCGGGGCATACCCGCCCTCAACGTGTCGTCCATTGTCCCGCGCCGGCACCACTTCTCGACAACCCTCACGGTTGCTTTACACACATGCGTGGCATTACGAGCGCCTCCAAGTCGCTCGGCTTCGTGAACGAGGCGTCAACGCCTTGCGAGTACACAAGGAGAATGTGGCATACTACGAAAAAGAGGCAGCCGACGTGAGCAATAAGGTCGACAAGAGGAAAAGAAATCGCGCTGGCGCGGTTGGCGATCTCGGCTGCGGGGAACAAAGTTTTGACGAGTTCCCATTAAGTTTAGCCAAGTTTTACGGTCTCCCGCCGCTGCACGGGCATTGAAAACGTCCAACACTCCTCCACAAAAGTCCGGACAAGATTTCGCACATTCGGAAGTAAAAAGTGTTACCATGCGTCGATTTTATTGGCAAGTCTCCTGAAATCCTAGGCAATCCTTTGGCACCCAAGATGGAATGCGCCGACATCTACGGGGGTCGAATTCGAGCACTGCCGGGCTTGCGTAATTGGGGTTATCGCGCCCGCACCCGTGCGGCACGCGCTTTTAAACAATCGCCGTGTTGGTTAGACGAAAAGCGTAACGGGCGCACAACCCCGCAATATGAATGTTGATGCGACGGTCGCGCAAATGTTGTGCATAGGCGATGTAGGGAGGAGGTGTTGGGCAGGCCGCTGAGGGGGAAACGCGCGAAATCGCGTATGTAGACCTACCACCGATATGCGCACAACCCAAGGGCAAGCCGTTTTCGAACACAATGTTTAAACGAGATCAACTTATTTAAATATGGTCAAATATACGTTTCGAAACACGTACCATTGGACGCGTCATTTCAATGCATAAATAGCGCATCTACTCCGGAGTTCAAACACCCACAATTAAAGCTTCTATGAATTATTTCTAATTACGAATCATTCCGGCAAACCTTAGCCGTCGAATCAACACCCGTCGAATTCGGCTCACCTCATGAGGCGATTTGTGCGGGGTTTGTCGATATATGTTTACCAATTCATCATTCCTACTGATTTCCGAGCTAAATTCCCGACGCGTGCCACGCGTGGGGCGGGTGTGGTTGGCACAAGCACATACCCAAGCATTCCAAACACCACCGTCGACGTGATGCGTTCCTAACGGCTAAATTGGATCTCGCCCCTCCCCTAAGCCAATCGCCCTCGCATGTTTACAACGTGCAACGTTTATCCTAGCATGCATCATGTGCGTTTTTGCTCGATTGCTTTCCAAAAACATCACCCGTGCCAACGGCGTGGATTTCCGTGCTCTATTCACACACCCGCAAACCAAACCTCGCGCATTGAACACGGCACCCACGCATGCAAACCCCCTCCAAAAAGCCCCCAAAAATGTGGCTATGTGGAACACGGAGTAATATGCCGCTTGGTGTGAGCACTTGAGCAATGCCCAAGCGTGGCGCTCAGAGCGACGTGTGTAGTTCAGACAATTTCCAAGGAATTTATGTGCTTAATTCGACAAAATCCACCGACAACACCCGCTTTAAGGTAAGTTGTAACCACCCCGGATGACGGCTTAGTGCTTGCTTCTCGGCTCTCCTACAATTGGGTGGTACTCGGGTATCGTCGTGCTTGACGTGGTGAGAGGGGAGCGTGTTCTTGACTAGCTTATGTTCGTCCGGACATTATGCATGTCCGGACTTTTGTGGAGGAGTGTCGCTTTGTAGCGACTTCCATCTGCACATCTCATCTTCCGCGGATGGTGGCAAAGCTCACTTAAGAACCGGCCTCTCACTGTGTACAGGACACTGCGTGCAGCGACTTCCATCTGCCGTGCCCATTTCCCCACACCGTTTCTCTCTTTGCTTGGCGGTGTGTCATTTTCTCATCGTTTTCCTGTCCTCGTTTCTGTGGCAGGGTACGCGGGACCCGGTACTACGATGGTGTATCTTTATTTGAAAGCACTGTAAGTAATATTTCCCTTACTTCACGTCACCACTGTCACGATGGCGGGTTGACCAGGACATCGTGAAACTAGTCGGGAGACGCCTCACCCGCACCATTGACGATTGGCACGGCAGAGACGGAGCCGGGTGACAGAACCGACGCTTCCGTCGTTACCGAAGCGATATCTCGTGGCTGGAAAACGCCCCCCGTGATTCTGAAGTAGCACGGCTAACGAGCTGGTCATAAGAAGGTGATACGTACTTTTCCCCGAGCAAGGCAGGGGGGGAAGTCTTCTAGCGCCAGGGATGGAAGGCGGAAGGGTGACGAGGCCACCTATTCCTGCTGCTCTTTCTTTGCCACCACCGCGGAACAGCACTCGTTACACTCCAGCCAGCGTTCGTTTCTATGTCTCCAGAGTCCAAGCCCACTTTTCCTCAGCAGATAATCAAGAACGCATGTCGTGACGTGGTCGGCTGCCGTATCAGCTCGTGGTCGCAATGGGTTATGCTGCTCCTGGCGGTGTGGGGCGCGGCCGCAATAACGGCTGCCATCCGCGACAGTCACAAGTCTCCGATCAACCACCGGTCTGCTGAGCGTTGGCCAGGGATCGAGACTGAGACCATTGATCTACGGGTATCGCTACCTACTAAGCCCCACTTTTCCAGCACTTCTGACTCCAGTGACTCGGTTCCCGTTACCGCTCGTCCGTCGGCATCGAAGGTCTTCGAAGTGAAACCGGTTCCCAGCTCCTGGCGAGTCAGGCAAGAGCCGGTGAAGTCGAGAGGACTTGGGCTGGGGCCATGGAAGCCTCCCGTAGGAGTGAATACCTCCGCAGTGGGTCCTGGCCCCACCTGGTTTGGACGAACCAGCAGCAGCAGGGTTGCTGTCGTGAGGATCTCCAGAGACACGGACTCCGCGGCTGCGGCGTTCGCCGAGAAGATCGGCAGCTACCCGAACTACGACGCCATAATGGTTACGGACGAGGAGCCGGAGGGCGGGGAGCCGTGGGCTATGAAGAAAGTAGGGAATGTGACGTATGTTCGAGTGAACGCCAAGATTGCGGAGGCAGCGGGATTCTCGCACTCGCACGTGCACGCGGTCTTGAAAGCGAGGCGGAGGACACTTTCCCAGGTGATGCCAGGCTGTTCTCGACGTCTGACTGCTATGTCCGCGACATCGTTCAGTATGTAGCGACTAACTCTGGAAGGGCATCTGACTATTTGCAGGACAAAGCGATGTTTTACCTCGCCCGTGTCGCACCAGACCCGACATGGTCCTACGTGTGGCTGGTCGAGGACGACGTGTTTGTGCCCGGCCCCTCGAGCTTCGCCTACTTTGACTCGCAGTACCCGGAAGTCGACTTGTTGTGCAGTTATGCCGTCCCGGAGCAGACGGTGGACACCCCGGCGCCGGGGTGGAATAATTGGGGATATGTTCAGGATGTCCCGCCGCCCAGGTGGAGAACCCTCGCCTCGGCCATCCGCGCGTCGAATCGGATGCTCGACAGGTGGCTACGCTTTGCTCGTGAGAACGGGAAGTTGGCCTTCCATGAGAGTCTCCCTCTCACCCTGGCCTTCCACGCCAACTACTCAGTGGAAACCCCCAAGGAGCTGAGCACCATGGCCTGCTGCAACACAAGCCCGCCGAGCGTCAAAAAGGTAGTGGAGCACGCCAAAACGCGGCCACATGCTTTTTGGCACCGGGTCAAGAACGTCACCCTTCATGAAGTGTATCGCGACGCCCTGTCGGTCAGGTCGTGACCTAAAACACAGCGCGCTGCCGCCGCATTGGGCCGTTAGATTCGAACCTTGATAGCAGTTTGAGTCTGACAAAACAGAAGTGCCCCGACTAATGTCGCGCCCCAACCATCCTTGGCTGTTGACACTCCAGCACATACCCAACCCAAATAAATGAGTAACATAAGCGATGTTTTACTAACTTATTAAGGGTCAATGAAATCGATAGTACGGAGTTGACAATTCTCTACCCCCGTTCTTATACTGTCGGTACCCCAGAGTGCTTTAAGGAATTTGGCAGGCACCCAAAGCAGACCAAAATCTCCCATCAGTGTAGCGTCGCGGCTCAGAGTCGCTGTTTCGAATAATCCTTACCGCTCGTTTAATTTTGAACCAGAGCTGCCTGACTACGTGCTTCGTAATGCACAACTACTATTGCAAAGGCACACCGCCGTGACGGCGACGGACCCTCTTCCCTCGAAAGTTTTGATGGCGAAGTGGGAGGACAAGCTTGAGGTGCTTGTTGTTATTGGCGGCTTTGGCCTCGTGCGCCAAATGATAGACTAGTCGGCCACAGTCGCCGTAGCGGGGGTTTTCTTCGGGTTGCCATTGAACCTACGCTCCCCTGGCGGGTCACTTCCGTGTCCGGACGCCGCTCACTTCGCTTACGCCGCGACTGTGAGCCCACCGTTGTATTGTCGGTGGATACTGGCTGTGCTTCTCCCTCCCCCATATCCATGCGTAGGTATCAAGAGAGTCATGTCACGTCAACAACCTGACATGGTGAGGATGCCATGGTCTCGAGTCATACGTCTAAAAGGAAAATGATAGAATGGCAGCGGAGACATAGGTATTGGCGTGCCAGTGCTTACATAACCACCACGGCTCGACCACAAAGGAGTACCAAGAAGAAACAAGTCGAGGGTGTCGACGGAAGAGGGTGTTGACGACGACACGAGAAGTGATATATATGGCTGAAAATGGCACCTTGCGTAGAGCAAAGAGGCGAGTCCACGACGGGGCTAGGAAGAAGCATTACGGACCCAACACACGAGCAAGTTGAGCCGAAAAGAGTTGGAAGTGTTGTTTGTTACAAGGGCCCATAACCCATTGAAGATACAAACTGAAACATGTTGTGTGCGTGTGATGCAAGCACTACATGTTACGATTGTTGAATCTTGATGGAAATAAGATAGTGAATTACAAAGGTTGCTTGCTCACAACATGAGCAAATTATTTCTTACCATCAAGCATTTTTTCTGGTGCGTTAGTGATGGTGAAGTCCTTGTGGGGCTCTGCCGTTGCCTAAGAAATTGAGGAGGGTTGTGTCGACGGCCTTAATGGAAGAAGCTAGTGCGTCCCTTTGGGGATTTGGTTGGTCGTGTTTTGTACCTTCAGATCTCATATTTAATCTGAAGATTCACTATAACAATGGAGCATAAGACTTCCGCACCAATCCAGTACATTAACCACCAATGTTGCAGAACAAAATGTCAACTTTGATTCATGTACTTCAACCCTTGGACTAGCGTTCACGAATTATCGCTTTAAGTCATGGGACGGGAGCGCGTATTATTCTACTTTGGAGTGTGCGTCTTTCAGTCGTGTAGTGGTGCGTCTTCTATGGGCGCGCGCATGTTCTAGCCTCCTCCACCACTATTGCACGCTACTACGAACGTGGTTGGACTAGTGCCGTTGCTAACGTGCGCGAGCTTGTTGGTGCTAGCCATGGTGTTGGATGTGATGGTTGTGTGTATGTGTTGTCGCTTCGCTTGTTTTTTGGTCCCACTAATGTTGGTGTTGCTAGATGGAGGGGTTGGCTATAGCATGTACCCGTCTTTGTGACGCCCATGGTGTTGACGTTGATGGGTATGCCTATGCTTTGCGTGGATGTGCAAATACTCGTATTAGTGATTGTGGTGCTGCGGGCGATTGTGTTATTGAGTGTTGCCTTGGGCGCAACTGGTGCTCGTGACGATACTTGTGATGGTGCTGCTGGGCGTGGTGGTATATATGCAAGTGTTGAAGTTGGAGTGCTTGGCGGGCCATGTTGTGCGTGGGTGTGTCGGTGTTGTCACCGGTGGTAGCACTACCGTGGGTGTTTTTTATGTGCTTTTCGTGATGCTCGTGCCGGTATTAGCGTTGCAATGCGGAACTATTATACATTATGCGTGGGTGAATTGGTGGACGTGGAGGTGTTGTTGCGGCAGATTTGGGTGTCCATGCAAGAACTGTTGCTAGTGCTAGAGTTATAGAGCGGACCCTTGCTCTGCGTGGGTGTGTTAATGGTGGTGTGCTTGCAAGAGTTGTGTATGTTGGGGTATATGCATGTATTGGAGGTGGTGACGGTGGTGTTCCGGATGTCGGTGTACATGCGAGGAATTGCGCGGATCCTTGATGCGCGTGAATCTG
Source organism: Tetraselmis chui (assembly GCA_026401115.1). Taxonomy (NCBI): domain Eukaryota; kingdom Viridiplantae; phylum Chlorophyta; class Chlorodendrophyceae; order Chlorodendrales; family Chlorodendraceae; genus Tetraselmis; species Tetraselmis chui. The sequence goes on along the minus strand of JAPMLY010002241.1, from coordinate 35,393 downwards.
CTGGCTGTGATTATGTTGCTTCGAATGTTCTGTATGTGCAAGATTTGTTAGTCAACATGTGCTCTGCGTAGGTATGCTACACTCCTCCACAAAAGTCCGGACATGCATTATGTTAAGCACAAGCTAGTCAAGAACACGCTCCCCTCTCACCACGTCAAGCACGACGATACCCGAGTACCACCCAATTGTAGGAGAGCCGAGAAGCAAGCAGTAAGCCGTCATCCGGGGAGGTTAGACCTCAGCTTGTAGGAGGTGTTGTCGGTGGAGTTTGTCGAATTACGCCCATAAATTCCCGGGGAAATTATTTGAACTACACACGTCACTCTGAGCGCCACGCTTGGGCATTGCTCAAGCGATCATACCCAGCTGCATATTACTCTGAGTTCCACATGACCGTATTTTTGGGGACTTTTTGGAGGGGGTTTGGAGGCGTTGGTCCCGTGTTCAATGCGCGAGGGTGGGTTTGCGGGAAAGTAGAGCACGAAAGTTCACGCCGCTGGCACGGGTGATGTTTTTGGAAAGCAAGCGAGCAAAAACACACATGACGCAGGCTTGGATAAACGCTGCACGCTGAAAACATGCGAGAGCGATTGGCTTAGGTGAGGGTCGAGGTCCAACTTGGCCGTTAGGGACGCATCACGTTGACGGTGGTGTTTGGAATGTTTGGCTAGGTGCTTGTGCCAACCACACCCGCCCCACGCGTGGCACGCGTCGGGAATTAGGCTCGGAAGTCAATATGAATGAAGAATTGGTCAACATATATCGACAACCCCCGCACAAATCGCCTCATGAGGTGAGCCGAATTCGACGGGTGTTGCTTGGCAGTGCGGCTCGGCTTTGCCGGAATAATTCACAAATTAGAAATAATTCATAACAAATCGATTTGTGGGAGTTTGATCTCTGGAGTAGGTGCGTTCGGCGCGCATTGAGAAGACGCGTCCAGCGGTACCTGTTTAAAAACGTTTTTCGACCATATATGAGTAAGTTATGATCGCTTGAACATTGTGGCCGAAAGCGGCTTGCCCTTGGATTGTGCGCATATCGGTGGTAAGTCTACATACGCGATTTCGTGCGTTTCCCCCACAGCGGCCTGCCCAACATCTCCTCCCTCCGTCGACTATGCATTATGTTTGCGCGACCGTCGCATCAACGTTCATATTGCGGCGTTGTGCGCCCGGTACTCTTTTCGTCTAACCAGCACGGCGACTGTTTGAAAGAGCGTGCTGCACGAGTGCGGGCGCGATAACCCCAAGTGCACAAGCCCGGCAGTGCTCGAATTCGCCCCTCGTAGTTGTCGGCGCATTCCATTTTGCGCGCAAAAGCATTGCCTAGGATTTCAGGAGGTTTGTCAATAAAATCGACGCATGCCTACATTTTCTACTAGCGAAGGTGCGAAACCTTGTCCGGACTTTTGTGGAGGAGTGTAGCAGTGATGTGGTGGTGTTGTTGATATGCGAATTGTGGTGTATGTACGCGATCGTCTGAGTGTATTAGACGCTGCGCGACACAAGTACCATGGGGATGGAGCTCGACACCAACAACGAGGGGGTAATCGCAGCGGGAGGAGCGGCACGGTATGGCGGCGGCAATTCTATGGACTGGCTGTCGCCGGAAAGAACGTGTACGGGGGGCTTCGCTGAAACGCCCGCATGGTACCCGGCACTTTTGCAGATAACGTCATGAACATATCTTTTTCCCAGCCCATGTCTCCCCTTCTCGGTACCACCCATCGATAGGAGTGCCTAAAGTGATCGGCCAAGGGTTATCGCGAGCGCATACTGCACGTACATGTGTCCCCTTGGCACTGTATGTAGACCACAAGATGGAGGGGGGTTTAGGAGGGGGGGGGTTCTACTTGCGATCGACTAGTGTCGGCGGTACCTCGCACACGAATGGGGGATGATCAAGGCTTCGGGAGAAGCCTGCGACGAATATTGCTTGTGACTATGTTTTCCTCCCCCTTGTTGAAGTACCGGAATATGAAGACTGACACTGACTAGTACAGAATTTGTGGTTGATATCCTACACTGATGTACAAACCAAATAATTCATTCTTATAATGACTGCTTAGACCAAGTGTGAAATAAGGTTATCACGATTCACGAGGCAGCTAAGCACAATAAGCTCTCGCGGTCGGCAGTGGTAACCCTATTGCCGTGCTAGGCCTGGCACGCTAGGGGGCTAGGTGGGGTGAGCCGATAACTACAATCCGCATGATCAACACTTACGGGGAAAGCCATGTACGGAAGGGTTTGAAAATAATATATGTACACATCCAACGCCTGGATCTCCCACTCGGGTTGTCCGATATGTTTTTCCCGACTGAATACTCTCACATATTGTTCCGATAAGGAGACGGGGGGGGGGTACTCTGAAATATTTTTGGCGAGGAGGTTGTGAATGGGTCGGCGGTGGGACGCCGGTGTTGGAGCCGGCGGCGGACAGCCCAGAAGCAGCGCCATGGAAGGGCACTCGCTCGACGTCGACTAACGCTCATGAGGTCGAGCATGCCCATCCCAAGGGTTAGAGCTCGACACCATCAACTAGGAGTATAGCCGCGGCGAGGGGAGAGGCACGGTCTGGCGGCGCCGATTTTAGATCGGCCAACGCCGGAAAACCTCGTATGGAGGGTTTCGGTTAGAACGTCCGTACCCGGCACTATTGAGGTCGGTGCCCCGATCTGGCTATCCCACCCAACCTCTCACCTCGTCGATAGGAGTGCTTTCGGCTGTGCGCAAGGGTTATCGCGAAAGCACATCGCCAGTACAACGATGGGGAGCAACGCAAACCACAAGGGGAGGGTACGGGCGGTATCATACGGTTTAGCCGGTACCAGAAACAACAAGCAATCGACCGGGACATGACAGACGCGGCGGGAGGAGCGACATATGGCAACCAATTAGGATGTTTTTCTCCTCCTCCCCCGAAAGGACGGGGAAGCCTATGCTAAATGGAGAGCTGCGACGGGGGGACCGGCTATTATCTCGGACGAGGGTGTGCATGGATCGAGTCGGGGCCTTCGACGACCTAAGCCATGGGGGTTTTCTCATGCCTTTCCCCACTAGTCCCGGCACGACCGGAGTCGCAAAGGAGCCTAGGTAAGGCAATCCCCTCGACCATCACACACTGATTAGCTAAGATGATCAGCGCCCTCGAGCAGCGGGAACGGGTCGCACATCGTGGAGATAGCGTCATAGTGCTGAGGGATGGATAAGGAAACCCCCCAGCGTAAAACTGGATTACGAAGACCTAGTTGGCTGTACAGTGTGACGAGTACAGTCCTGCAACAGTACATTGCAGGACAATTGTACAGGTACTCGTTACGGATATCAATTCGTGCTTTTCCACAGGATGGACGTATACTCGTGGGTACGTCGCTACTGCAATATTGTAATGGTGCTGATGCTACAGTACGACCAGTACCTCCCGGTACGTACAGATATGCATAATTAATCTAACCAGCCAGATGACGCGCCAGAGCGAGCTCTCCAATGCAGAAGGAGCCGCGTCGTGAGACCCAATGCTAGGCAGGCCGCGTCTCGAGGCGGATGACGACGGTTGAGCAGCACTAACGCCTGACACGTAAGCGTAGCTTGCAGGCGTGATTAGTCTGGGCTGAAACCTATTTAAGCCCAGTGCAGTAGAGGGAGGTGACAGAACCTTTTAACAATTCCTTTGTTCATTTACAACATCTACTGCCCAAGTACAGCAGTGAAACATCTTTCATCAATTGCCTCTCGACAACATCATTTGCCATCTTGCAACAACAGAACTAGACAGACTAGAACAGATTTGTGCTAGCGTTTAGCTTTCAGAGGCTAACCGCCACACTGGTTTCGGAGCTCTTTGGTCGACGCACGCTTTCGTTGCTTGTTGATCTGCTCGACGTTGTTTGATTGAGTTGAGATGGCTTCTCTAGGACCCGGACATTACGTGGTTTTGATAATTCACGTCGGAGGAACTAAATCGTCGGATTTGAAGTTGGTGTTTCAGCGTGAGCCTCGTTCTGGTAAAACTTGGTTCCCTGCTGGCTCTGTCTTACCTAACGAAGAGCCTGTCGACGCTGCTATTCGCGAGTTACACGAGGAGACCGGTCTTGTTCTGACATCGGATGATTTGACGCTGTTGAGTGGTGAACCTGTTAACGTTACACTACCTCAAGGACGACAGCTTGTTTACGTGTACTCGGCGTCTATTCCTGTCCTGTTTGCTACGAGCAACTTACGTACACCTGCTCAGGTCGAGCAGGCTGTTTTGGAACAGTCGACAGTTAATCCGGATGGCACTTACGTCGTCCCGGAATCCATCAACATTGACGGTCTGACACTTACGCCTGCACAGACTGGGTTACTTCGTGCTAAGAAGCACAAGAGTGAATTACTTCACTTTGGTTACGTGGCTCAGTGGGAATCTTTCTATCGAGCAATGACACAACATGTTCCAGTCATGCATGACGACACGTCTATCCCGAGACAGCTCCACATGTACCCCCGGTTTACAACGGTCGACTCTGGTTCTGTCTGGCTGCTGATTGTTGGACACATCAACCGACTGACTGGAGTGGGACCTACAGATTTACGAGTGGGAATGCCGATGCCTACCCACAACTTTGCTGGACTATCTGTGACTCTCACGGAGACTCAGCGTAAGGCTGCTATTACTTCACCGTACCAGAATGGTCTGGTGCCTAATGTTCTGGAGGATTGGCTTGAAGCGCAGCCTCAGCGTTTTATAATGCTTGGAATTGCAGCTAACTCGTACGATGCAGTGTTCTGGGTTACTTCACAGTTTTCTGGACACCTTGGTGGATGGTGGTTGAACCGGAAAAATCAGCCTCCAATTCCGTCTACGTACAACGAGCTTGTTGAGGAGTTACGCAAGTCGACGTTTCTTCCAAACATTCAGGACGACGCGATTAACGCTTTGATGAACTTTACGCAAGGCAACACGATGAGTTACGCGCTTTACACTAAACAGTACAACGACTACTTACGTCGGTCTCGTCAAGACCTGACAGCTGAAGTGCAGTGTGTACGCTTCATTAATGGCCTGGCAAGCGATGCGCTCAAGAAACTGGCTAAGTCACACCGAGCTCAACTAGGATACCGGACTACGCTAGTGGAGCTGCAAAACTTTTTGAATAACGTCGTGACAGATTCGCCGGAATTAGGCAATGCGAGGTCTGCTGCTGGACCTTCTGCCCAGCCTACGCGCAAGCGCAACATTGAGGACCCTCTCGAGGAAGCCTCTAACGTCTGGAAACGTAACAAGGGTGGCCGTGGACGTGGCCGCGGACGTGGACGTGGAGGTGGAAACAATGGTGGACGCGGTCAGACATCTGGTCGTGAAGATTTTAATTCGCTTGCAAATGCGATGACACCTGAGGAGCGCAAACGACATATGGACGAGGGACTTTGCTTCAAGTGCCACAAGAAGGGACACCGCTTGTTCCAATGCCCGGAGTTCAAAGGCAAGGCACCGATGCAACCCAAGAAGCAATGATGGTGGCAAGGCTGTTCTACAAATGAACTGGAGCAGCCGGCTACATCTACTGTTCATTCTGAGACACTGTTAGCGACAGAGGTCGTCGATACACCTTCGGCATCTCCATCGACTACAGTTGCGACACCTGTAACGCAAGTAGCAGGTCGTCGTCGTCAGACTAAGCAGAGACAGAGTCGTAAACCTGTAACCAGACGTTCAGTTGATTGGAAACTGGTTGACTCAGTCTTTGACCCTCTGCATGCACGATTCAACTTCACGTTGGAAGGATGTGCTGATGATGAAGGTCTAAACTCGCACGGTGACTTACCTCACTGTTCGCCGAGTGACTCGATTCTAGACAGAGACTTGACAGGAGAACGGGTGTTCATCAACCCACCCTGGGAGTTAGCTGAGCAGATTGCGCAGCATTTTGAGGATTGTCGTCGAACATCTCCGACATCTACGATGGCTGTATTTGTACTACCGAAGTGGGCGAAATTTACTCAGGTGACTAAGCACTGGAAACTTTATCAAGAATTCCCAGCAAGGACACAGCTTTTTACACGTCAGTCACTGGAGAACCCAGCGCAACAGGAGGTGGTTGCTCCAGCCCCTTGGCCTGTACAGCTGTGGTTAGTCGACGCAGATTGTGCGTTTAACGACTCACCGGAATCTACAGCACCTGATCAACCCGACTCGGTACCTGTACCAACAGACGACTCGGAACAGTCCATCGCTACGCTGCAACAATTTTCCTCGCCAGCTACAGCACTACTGACTGACCTCACGGAAGCTCGCCCGTTAATTCGAACTGAGCTGACTGTGAAAACTCCTGATGGCGGACACCAAATTTCTGGATTAGTGGACTGCGCTGCGACACTTGATTTTGTGTCAGAGGACTTTGTACGACGCTTTGCTTTACAGACTCGGAAGTCTGCGAGTAAAACTCCAGTTCGACTCGCTAATGGACAACGAGTGACTTCTACGACAGTCTGCGACGTCACTTTTGAGCTGGCTCGACACGAGTTTCAACGGACTTTCTACGTTTTACGTGATTTACGTACAGCTGATTTAATCCTGGGTTTACCATGGCTTGATGACGAACAGGCCTCTTTACAATTTGGTACAACCAGAATTTTTACACTGATGGACGGTACAGCTGTGGAGACTACACTCGAGGAACGACGCCCTGAGTGTCTGCTACTGTCATCTACGAAAGTTCAAAAGCTCATGCGCAAGACGCGCCGCAGCAGAGGACGTCATGCTGATTTTTACGTCATCGAACTTACGTCAGCTGCCGACCAATCAACGGACTTCCACACTGGAGAGGAACTAACAGCAGAACAACGTGACAACTTCCGGTCGTTACTCTTTGAAGACTTCCCGGAGTTACTGCAACCTGTCGACTCTCCGCCAGTAAGCCGACAGTGGGATCACCCCATTGACACAACTGGCCCGATGCGACGTCAACGTCTGAACCGACTGTCACCCGCAGAGCGCGCTGAGCTTAATCGACAGCTTAAAGACGCAGTGGAAGCTGGTTTGATACGCCCCAGCTACAGTGAATTCGGCTCGCCAATTCTTTTTGTGCGAAAGGCTGATGGCTCGCTACGTCTGTGCATTGACTACCGCGGTCTTAACGAGGTTACGCGTAAAGATGCTTACCCGCTACCGCGTGTGGATGACACACTGGACGAACTTAAGGACGCGAATTTTTACACACACCTCGACCTCGCTTCTGGATTCTGGCAAGTTCGAGTGCGTGATCAGGACGTTCACAAGACGGCTTTTCAGACCCCTGATGGCTTGATGGAATGGGTCGCCATGCCGTTTGGACTGTGCAACGCACCAGCTACATTTCAGAGGATGATGAACGACATTCTTCGCGACTTTTTACATAAGTTCGTGACAGTCTACCTGGACGACGTCTGTATCTACAGTCGAACTCTGGAAGAGCACCTGGAACACCTGCGTCTAGTGCTACAGCGATTCAAGGAGGAAGGGCTGAAATTACGCCTTAAGAAATGCTTCTTCGGATTGCAAGAAATGGAGTATCTGGGCTACACTGTGTCAGCCGGGAAAATTTCGGTTTCCACAAAGAAAGTCGAGGCCGTTGCAGACTGGCCAGTGCCCAAGACGCAGAAGGAGGTTCGCAGTTTCGTACAGTTCTGCAACTTCTATGCGAGATTTATACACCATTTTAGCGACCTTACGGCTCCATTGACGGACTTACTGCGGAAGTCCCAGCCACAGAAGGTTACGCTGACGCCTGCCTGTTTGGAAGCCTTCGAGACTCTCAAGTTACGGCTCATTTCCGCGCCATGCCTGATCCTTCCGGAGGTCAGCTCGGACGCGACGTTCACCGTAGCTACAGATGCTTCAACAGTGGGGATTGCAGCAGTCCTGTTGCAAGACCAAGGAGGCGGTCTTCAACCAGTCTCTTACTGGGCGCGTAAGCTGAATCCAGCTGAGCGTGGTAACACTTACTCTGCGTACGACTTAGAAGCTTTGGCCGTATGCGAAGCTGTCAAGCATTGGAGGTGCTATCTTGAAGGCTGTTCTAAGTTCCTTGTCGTAACAGACCACGACACACTGCGACATCTGCTCAGGCAACCGAACAACAGGCTGAACAAGCGGCAAGCAAGATACCTGCGGGATTTGCAACCGTTTGTGGGCTCGATGACACTTGCATATCGCAAGGGAGCTCTGAACGAAGCTGACCCGTTAAGCCGGCGTCCAGACTTCGTACCTCAGGCCACAGTACCCTTATTTTGGGATGGCGAGGTTCCGTCAGATCGAGAATTACGACGGAAGTCCCAGCTGCTGTTTGAAGACGCACAGTTAAATTCACTGACTGTTAACGCGTTGCAGCTGAGCCCTGAGTTCGCTGATCTCATTCGCGAGGGGTTCTCACGAGATTCGTTTTATGGGGACGATGGTGAGTGGACAAGAGACAGCCGGATAGAAGCCAGAGATGGGTACTTTTGGCGTCTCAATCGCCTCTGTATTCCACAGAACTCTGAGCTCCGACTGAGATTGATCACAGAGCTGCACGAAAGTTCGTCAGCTGGTCACAGAGGAGTTGCTAGCACTCTTGCTAAAGCACTCGACAGATTCTGGTGGAAACGAATCCGCCAAGATGTGAAAGATTTTTGTGAACGCTGCGTCGTGTGCCGACGAGCGAAGATTCGACCGCAGATGGCCGCGACTCTTTACCCATTGCCTGTTCCACCCAGACCGTGGCACACAGTTGGTCTTGACTACCTGACACACTTGCCTGAGAGCAACGGCTTTAACAGTGTGCTGATTGTAGTAGACCATCTAACTCGAATGGCCCATTTTCTGCCATGCACAGAGTCGATTACTGCCGAAGAAACTGCAACTTTGTTTTTACAGGGAGTCTACCGCTTACATGGACTACCCCGTGTGCTGATCAGCGACCGCGACCCGAAATTTGTCAGCGCTTTCTGGCAGACACTTTGGAGACGCCTTGGAACGCGTCTGAACATGTCTACCAGCCGACACCCAGAAACAGACGGACTGACAGAGCGCGTGAACAGCACGTTTCAGCAGCTTCTTCGTTGCTTCTGTTGCTATGATGGCTCTGACTGGTCGACACTTTTACCGCAAGTGGAGTTTGCGTACAATGCTTCGCGTGCACTCGGAATTGAGCACACACCGTTCGAGGCTAACTTTGGTTTTTCTCCTGAGGAGCCTCCTGACCTGCTCTTCAGCATGCGACCATCGATTCCAATTTCGCAAGACGCAACAGAACGGTTGAAGTTGTTACAGGAAATACACAGCCTGGTACGCTCTGTGTTACAGCTACATAAGGACGAGATGCAGGCGCGCACAGAACAGTCTACAGCGCCACACTTCGCTAAGGGAGACAAGGTGTCAGTCGTCACAGCAAATCTTTTTCTACGAGGACAACCGAACAGGAAACTCAGAGACAGACAGCTCGGCCCTTTTCCAGTGGAGGAGCAGATTGGAAAACACAGTTACAGATTGAAACTACCAGCGACAGTACGCTTACACCCTGTGTTCCACGTTAATAACTTACGGCCCTGCTCTACCGCTCCACTACGACCAGCTGTCCCGGTAACAGTACCTGAAGGAGACGACGAGGAGTTCGACGTCTCACACATCTCTGCTGTGTGCATCAAGTCGCTACCTGGGCGACGAGGCAAATATTTGCTCTTCATGACGCACTTCAGTGATGACGACATTCCACCTGTCTGGCACCGGTTGAACGAGGTGCATCGAACAATTGCGTTACAAGATTTCTTGGAGACGCCCCAATGGCGCAAGTTCGCCAAGACTCAGGCGTACATTGACTTTATGCACGCTCACCCAGCGCGCATTCCTGAGTCCCAGTAACTGCTTCAGTAAAGGAGCCAAGAACCACGGAGGTCTGCCTCGCGGCGGCCTCATTGATCTGTCAAGAGGGGGAGGGTACGAGTGTGACGAGTACAGTCCTGCAACAGTACATTGCAGGACATTGTACAGGTACTCGTTACGGATATCAATTCGTGCTTTTCCACAGGATGGACGTATACTCGTGGGTACGTCGCTACTGCAATATTGTAATGGTGCTGATGCTACAGTACGACCAGTACCTCCCGGTACGTACAGATATGCATAATTAATCTAACCAGCCAGATGACGCGCCAGAGCGAGCTCTCCAATGCAGAAGGAGCCGCGTCGTGAGACCCAATGCTAGGCAGGCCGCGTCTCGAGGCGGATGACGACGGTTGAGCAGCACTAACGCCTGACACGTAAGCGTAGCTTGCAGGCGTGATTAGTCTGGGCTGAAACCTATTTAAGCCCAGTGCAGTAGAGGGAGGTGACAGAACCTTTTAACAATTCCTTTGTTCATTTACAACATCTACTGCCCAAGTACAGCAGTGAAACATCTTTCATCAATTGCCTCTCGACAACATCATTTGCCATCTTGCAACAACAGAACTAGACAGACTAGAACAGATTTGTGCTAGCGTTTAGCTTTCAGAGGCTAACCGCCACAACATGGTACGTCGTGAGAAAGCAACCGATTAATGGGTAATTGTAGAAAAAAGTCACGATCACATGCATAGTCCCCAAGGGAGCTCCTTATTCTTCCTCGCCTTTTATGCTTGCCGTCCTGGAGAAATAATTGTGAGCCAACAGCTTTTGCAATTGTATTCCTTGTCACCCTCAAATTTAACTGTCTCAGCCTATATGTGCATCACACACATATCCCGCTCTCACTATCTAGCTTCAATATGTTATGGGCCCACCTTACTAGTAGGACTTCCGCTTTCCTCGGACTTCGTGGCATAAGTGCTTCGTCCTTGTCATCCCCTTGTGGACTCGCCTCTTAGCTTTTTTCTTGTTGACGCTTTGTTCCCTTCAACAACTTTTGGTATGTTTTTCCGACACCGTCGTTCGTCGACATCCTCGACTCGTTCTTGCTTAATACTCATGTGTGGTCACACCGTGGCTGTTCTATCCTTTCGGCGCTACACTTAATAGATTTCCCAACTCGATTCCTACTTCGTGACACAATGCCGACCTCTCTCATTGTGTCACTTGATGCTCATATCGTACGTGTCCTCCTTCGGTTTAAGGGTTTTGAATACTTCACCCTTCACAATGCTAAAGACACGGCCATCTTCTTCATGTGGTGGTTACTTGCTAAAGCGGAGGTTTGTAAAATGTAAGGGTTTGTTGACCTTTTTTAATCGGTAGCCTTTACTTGCTTTGCTCATCACCTTGCGAGTCAGCGAGTGTGCTGTTGATGTTCAGCCAAATAATTCGGGACAATCGTGATGCCAATACGAAGCTTCTGAGGTTTGTATCGAGTGATGACCCTCACCATTGTCGTCGAGTTGGCGACGTTATCCTTACAACTTTCCTCCCGTCCCCAAGGTATCGTTCCGCAATTCAAATAAGGCTATGTACCTTCATGATCAATGCGCAGAGGACTTGACTCACTACGACAATATACTTTTCATGGTCCGCATGGAGCTCGAACACCTATTCAATCATGTTGACGAACCTACCCTTGTCGTTGTCTTCATCCAGAGACTTTATGAAGATGTCAAAACTGCGGCTCAATTCCTCTCCATTGGTGCCGTCGACGTCGTCCTTACTCTCGAAAAAAATGCTCACTTGTTCAGCATGTGCGTGACTCCATGCTCATCGTCCCTACCCTAGCGGTTGCTCATACCTTTACGTTTTCTGCGGAGGTTGTTCAGCCTCCTACCCCTAAACAAGGGGTTCATGATGCTATTGTGCCTTAGCTTTCAACCCTCAATATTCAGATGAAGTCCCTTGCGGAATCCGAGGCGGCGGTTGCTCTTCTCGGCAGTTTCGTCCCCGCGATGCTCGTGACCCCATCTTTTGTCCCGACTGTGAGAAACGCGTGTACACCGAGGTTGACTGCTATGGACGCCAACGTGACATAAAACGCACGACTAATGCCGGAGAATCCACCGAGACCGTTGTTGCAGTTGCCGTTGACAACGTATCAACCCCCACGATTGATGTCCCATAGGAAATGCCGGCCTTCTTTTGATCAAGCATCCCTCATGCCGCAGGACATCTCGTTCGTTTACCTGGTGCCTTCTATTTTAGTGTGTTTCGCACCTTCGTCACCACCTGCGATTGCCACCCTCAGCATGATGGCCCGGATGTCATATTCGACGACAACCTCTTCGAGGCTCTCATCTACTGCAATGATGACGTGTTGCTGTCGTACAAAGACGTTATGGCTCGCCACCGCCCTCATCCGTCCTCCCTCGTCTCACCTCAATATGTGCTTATGTATCCCTCACCGATGGGACGTCAAGCCCGCCGCATGATGACGGCGACACGTTATCTTGCCCGGGCCTCGTTACGGACTCTGGCAACCTCTTATCTACGGATGGCGATGATGATGATGATGATAACGACGTCCAAGTGACCATTCGTGCTTTCGCCCTATCCATTCATGCGTGCACGTCCATGTTGAAGCCCAATTTCGTTGGGCCTATACAAGTATGGCCTTCATGCGTCTGTCGCCCACCCTCGTCGTCTTCAACTATCTCGGACGATGACACCTTTGGTGACTAGGCCCCTCTTGGGCATTGGTTCCTCAAGAATCCCTTGAATCTTCACGACTGCATGTGGTTGATGTAGTGATACGTCTCGCACTTCCCCCACTTATCGGCAATACCACCCCAATCATCACACACACACACACACACACACACACACACACACACACACACACACACACACACACACACACACACACACACACACACACACACACACACACACACACTCACACACACACACACACTCTCTCTCTCTCTCTCTCTCTCTCTCTCACACACACACACACACACACACACACACACACACACACACACACACACACACACACACACACACACACACACACACAAGAAAGGGTTACACAATGCACAAACCCAGCAACGAAACGCGGCAAGGAAAAATGTTGGACATGGTTGTGGTTTTAAGGATGACGCGAATACAGGCTACAGATTAATAAAATATTAACCACGACGGAATAAATTGCCTACCGAAATGAGAATGTCCTAAGGTACACTCCTCCAAAAAATTCCGGACAAGGTTTCGCACCTTCGTAAGTAGAAAATGTAACCATGCGTCGATTTCATTGACAAACCTCCTGAAATCCTAGGCAATGCTTTTGCGCGCAAAATGGAATGCGCCGACAACTACGAGGGGCGAATTCGAACACTGCCGGGCTTGTGTACTTGGGGTTGTCGCGCCGGCATTCGTGTGGCACGCTCTTTCAAACAATCGCCGTGCTAGTTAGAGGAAAGAGTACCGGGCGCACAACGCCGCAATGTGAATGCTGATGCGACGGTCGCGCAAACATAATGCATAGTCGACGGAGGGAGGAGATGTTGGGCAGGCCGCTGTGGGGGAAACGCACGAAATCGCGTGTGTAGACCTACCACAGATATGCGCACAACCCAAGGGCAAGCCGCTTTCGGCCACAATGTTCAAGCGATCATAACTTACTCATATATGGTCGAAAAACGTTTTTAAACAGGTACCGCTGGACGCGTCTTCTCAATGCGCGCCGAACGCACCTACTCCAGAGTTCAAACTCCCACAAATCGATTTGTCATGAATTATTTCTAATTTGCGAATTATTCCGGCAAACCTGAGCCGCACTCCCAAGCAACACCCATCGAATTCGGCTCACCTCCTGAGGCGATTTGTGCGGGGGTTGTCGATATATGTTGACCAATTCTTCATTCATATTGACTTCCGAGCCTAATTCCCGACGCGTGCCACGCGTGGGGCGGGTGTGGTTGGCACAAGCACTTAGCCAAGCATTCCAAACACCACCGTCAACGTGATGCGTCCCTAACGGCCAAGTTGGACCTCGACCCTCACCGAAGCCAATCGCCCTCGCATGTTTACAGCGTGCAGCGTTTATCCAAGCCTGCGTCATGTGTGTTTTTGCTCGCTTGTTTTCCAAAAACATCACCCGTGCCAGCGGCGTGAACTTTCTTGCTCTATTTACACACCCGCAAACCCACCCTCGCGCATTGAACACGGGACCAACGCCTCCAAACCCCCTCCAAAAAGTCCCCCAAAATAAGGTCATGTGGAACTCAGAGTAATATGCAGCTTGGTATGATCGCTTGAGCAATGCCCAAGCGTGGCGCTCAGAAAGACGTGTGTAGTTCAAACAATTTCCCCGGGAATTTATGGGCTTAATTCGACAAACTCCACCAACAACACCCGCTTTAAGCTTAGGTCTAACCATCCCGGATGGCGGCTTACTGCTTGCTTCGCGGCTCTCCTACAATTGGGTGGTACTCGGGTATCGTCGTGCTTGACGTGGTGAGAGGGGAGCGTGTTCTTGACTTGCTTATGCTTAACACAATGCATGTCCGGACTTTTGTGGAGGAGTGTATATTATTTTGTGTGTAATTAATTTATATTCATGTTTTTGCCCGACATCGCGAAGGCCCGCCCGCCGTAGAGGACATACACGCCGTAGCCATCATCACACGAGGAACGAAAGTGTGTAGCAAGTGCCGACTACTTTGTGTGCACACGGTAGCTAGTGTTGTAGAACTGCCTCGTAAAGCGGGCTAAGGAAAGAATACGAGGATAAGGGCAAAGGCAGTGGCCGAGTGCTTGGCCGTCGTGAACGAGTGTTGTGTGTGGCCGGCGGCTGATTTGGCGGTGCTTAACTTTTATATTGAAATGGCGGGGACGGCGGTGGTCTGTCCGGGCGACCGGCTCGAGCGGCAGGTATGCACCAAAACTAGCACCTCACCATCCTTTAGCAATTAAACTGTGACCTCTAGGTTCTAGTGTCGCACCGTATAAGCCAGCGAGGGTTGGTTTATAGTAACATGCTTGGTGGCCGAGTTCGTCGCCGAAATGTCGCTCGCTCTTTCGCCGCCGACCAAACAACCGGAATTCCCACCCTCTCCCCTCGACGCCAACTTTGACGGTACTGAGACGATACCAGGGGGTGGTCTGTATATTCAGTTAGCTTTACCGAAATCCGCGCTGGAGGCAACCCTCGAGGGCTGCTGACTGTTTCGAGTGCGATACTGCGCAGGACAAGTTCAGTGTTGGGGAAGGCACCTACGAACGCAACGGCTACATTATCTCCTCCATCGTCGGGGTACGGGAGGTGCGGGAAGCAAAAGAGGCCGAGGAAGACAAGGTTGGTGTCTCATCCCTTGTGGCAGGCATGCCCTTGACCGCACATTCTCACGGGGAGCTGCGCATGGAGTGGGTGATCGCTGGATTTACGGCGATGTGAATGGGATTTGCAGCTGATGGCATCTGTCTTTCCTCCCTGTCCCTCCCAGCGCCCCATTCTTTGCGTAGTGAGGAGGCAGGGGCAGCAAAGTATAGTACCTGCGCCAGGAGACACAGTGACATGCAAGGTACTGCCTGTCTGTGCTCGCATCAGTTTCGGTGCTTTTTCATCCACACTCTGAATCGCCAAAGCCAGCCCTGGCCTGCAAGACAGCCATCAGAGAGCCAGCCATTTAAGGCGAAGCGCGCAAGGATCACGTGTGTGTGTGTGTGTGTGTGTGGGTGGTGGTTGAAAGGTTACCAACATAGCCCAACGTCTGGCGCGAGTGGAAATCCTCTGCGTTGGTTCACGGCCCACGAAGGAGAAGTTTCCAGGAATCATCAGGTGCTGCCTCATGAGTACCATGCGCATCATCTATTTCTGGCTGGACTTACGCAGCGCTGATGCTCACTGCTGTCTTTGTTCCAGGGTTCAGGATGTGCGTGCGACGGAGATCGACAAGGTGCGGCTCTGCCTGTGAGACAGGGATTAACAGTATGGAAAAGGATGGGCTGTGATATTGAAGAGTGGGATGCCGGGGTCTCTGAGGGGCGTGGCTGTGCTGGCAGGTGGTGATGTTCAACTGCTTTCGGCCAGGGGACATCGTCCGTGCGGAAGTGATTTCGTTGGGCGACTCGCGCTCATACTACCTCTCCACTGCCAAGAACGAACTCGGTGTTGTGTATGCGAAAAGCCTCGCAGGTGGGCCAGCTCTCCCCCCTCCCAGCAACAACGAGCACTCGCGCCACAGCATGGTCTGAGGGATTGCAATGAAGCGTACTTGCCTGAAAAGCCCTTGATTGGAGAAGCTATCCAAAATGCGTCATGTAGGGTCTCCCATGATGCCCATCAGCTGGCAGGAGATGCAGTGCAGCAAGACGAATGCCAAGGAGCCGCGGAAGGTGGCCAAGACGGTATAACCTCCCTCCGATATCAGTGGGGCTGAATATGTGCCCAGGCAGGCATAGTTCAGAACGGACGGTGTAAGGAACAACTGGGAACAGCTGCACTGTTTATCTAATGTGTGTGTGAAGGTTTCGCGTGCCTGCCTCATTCTATCATGTTGTACAGACTGTAAGGGGGCAGAGGACTTTATTTTTTTGTTAAATACTTAAACAACGCATGTGGAACTCAATTTGAGTTGGGTATGTGCCGGAGTGCCCCTTCTTACGGCTAGGGATGGTTGGTGCGCGACATCACTCGGGGCATTTCTGTTTGAACAGACTCTAAGTGCTATCAAGGTTCAACTCCAACGGCCCATGGAGGCGACGCGCCGCGTTTCAGGTCACAAGCTGACCGACAGCGCGTCGCGATACACTTCATGATGGGTGACGTTCTTGACTCGGTGCCAAAAAGCATGTGGAAGCGCTTTGGCGTGGTCGACTACCTTTTTGACGCTGGGTGGGGTTCGATTACAGCAAGACATGGTGCTCAGCTCCTTGGGGGTTTCCACTGAGTAGTTAGCGTGGAAGGCCAGCGTGAGAGGGAGACTCTCGTGGAAGGCCAACTTCCCGTGCTCACGAGCAAAGTGTAGCCACCGGTCGAGCATCCGATTCGACACGCGGATGGCCGAGGCGAGGGTTCTCCACCTGGGCGGCGGCACATCCTGAACATACCCCCAATTATTCCACCCCGGCGCCGGCGTGTCGACCGTTTGCTCCGGGACGACGTACTTACACAACACGTCGACTTCCGGGTACTGCGAGTCAAAGTAGGCGAAGCTCGAGGGACCGGGCACAAACACGTCGTCCTCGACCAGCCACACGTAGGACCAGTTCGGGTCGGGTGCGAGACGGGCTAGGTAAAACATAGCTTTGTCCTGCCAATAGTCAGCCACACTTACCGTCAGTCACTGCATACCGAACAATATCGCGGACAGAGCAGTCAAACGTCGAGGCCACCGATATCACCTGGGAAAGTGTCCTTCGCCTCGCTTTGAAGATTGCGTGCACGTGCGAGTGCGAGAATCCCGCTGCCTCCGCAACCTTGGCGTTCACTCGAACATATGTCACATTCCCTACTTTCTTCATAGCCCACGGCTCCCCGCCCTCCGGCTCCTCGTCCGTAACCATTATGGCGTCGTAGTTCGGGTAGCTGCCGATATTCTCGGCGAACGCCGCCGCCGCGGAGTCCGTGTCTCTGGAGATTCTCACGACGGCAACCCTGCTGCTGCTGGTTCTTCCGTACCAGGTGGGGCCAGGGCCCACTGCGGAGGTATTCACTCCTGCTGGAGGCTTCCACGGGCCCAACCCAAGTCCTCTCGACTTCACCGGCTCTTGCCGGACTCGCCAGGAGCTGGGCACCGGTTTCACTTCGAAGACCTTCGCGGCCGACGGACGAGCGGTAACGGGGGCCGAGTCAGGAGGGCTGGAATAGTGGGGCTCAGCATGCACCCGCAAGTTAATGGTCTCGGTCTCCATCCCTGGTCTACGCTCAGCATAACGGTGGTTGATCGGATAAATGTGACTGTCGCCGAAAGTGATGGCAGCGGTTACGGCGGCCGCGCCCCAAACCACCAGCAACAGCAGAACCCAGTACGTCCACGAATTGATACGGCAGCTTGCCATACCGCAGTTGTTATTGATGAACCGAGGAGGAGTGGGCTTAAACTCTAGAGTCTCAGGCACGGACATCAGCTAGAGTGCCACGAGTGCTGGCCCGTGGTGGTGGTTAGGAAAGGGCAGGGTGGGGAGCCGAAGTAGTTTCAGTCGTCACCCTTCCGCCTTCCATCCCTTTCGGTGCTTTTCTCCAACTTCAGACAAAATACTGACCAGGAACTGACCAGCGCGTTAGTCGTACTGCTTAACCACGCGAGGCGTATTCCAGCCGCAACACCAGCTGGCCACAATATACAGCGCCGGGTTTATCCCCCAGCTCTGCCCCTGCCGTTCTAGTCGTGAACTGGTGCGGTTGGATGCAGCGTTTGCCTTCATGACTCAGAACAATATCATCATTATTTATTCTGCTGCTGGTCAACCCGCCGCGCGGGCCGGAATCGTCGCGATGATAGCTGATCATCGCTAGATTATCCTGACCTGTTCGGTAACTTGTACTGCAGGGCGCGCGCTTGCACGCGCGCGAGGGCTGCGAAGAGCGGCGGAGTTCCCATCTGGGAAAGCATCGGAGGAAGGATTTCTTACAAAACATAAGTGAAAGAATGAAGGAGGGGGGGGGGGAGAAGTGGAGAGAAGGGGCGAGGGAGTGTAGAGGGAGGGAAGGGGAAAGAGAAGGACATGCGAGTGAGGGGCGGGAGGAGAAGAAGGGAGAGAGGAAGAGGGAGAAGCAAGGGGGGAGGGGAAGGGGAGAGACACGAGATAAAGGAAGAGGGGAAGAAAGAAAGGAAGGGGGCGAGAGAGAGAGGAGGGGGGTAGAGAGAAGGAAGAAGAACTGGGAGGGAAAGGGGGTAAATAAGGAGACAAGCAGAGGGGAAGAGGTGGAGAGGAGGGGAGAAAAAGAAAGGAGGAGGGAGAAGAGAGAGTGGGAGTGATGAGAAGGAAAGAGAAGCTAACAGGGGGGTGGAAGAGGAAGGGAGATAAAGAGAGATAGAGGGAGAAAGAAAGGGGTCTGAGGGGAGAGAGAGAAAGGGGGGTGAGACGGAGGGGAGAGAAGGGGAACGGGAGAGGGGGGAGAGAGAAAGGAAGGAAGGAAGGGGGTAAGAGAGAAAGAGAGAGAGAAAAGTAGGGCGGGTAGAAGGGAGGGGGGAAATGGAGTGAGAGAGAAGGGGAGAGGGAGAGGGTGGGTGGATAGAAGGGGAGGGGGAAGGAGAAGTGTGGAGAGAAGTAAGGGGAGAGGGAGAGCATGGAGAGGGAGTTAGAGGGACATGTCGAGAGAGAGAGAGAGAGAGAGCGAGACAAAGACATGTTGAGAGAGGGGAGGGAAGGGTGGAGACTAGAGGGAAGGGGAGGGGGGAGAAGCGCAGAGAAGGGAGACAAAGACGAGGGGGGGGGGGAGAAGGGAGAGGGAGAAAATGATAACAAGAAGCAAGTAGGTAATTTATGAATTGTGTTCTTTTTACGTGTCCGTACGTTTTGATACGTTTCGGCACTTTTCGGTACGTTTTGGTACGTAGGCATGCCGCGTCGGATTTTTTTGCATGAAGCTTATCCCTAGAGGGGGACTGATGGACCATCATATGCGACCATCGCTGCTACCGTACTCGTACCTGTCCAACAGCGCACGATGAAAAGAATGAGTAGCGGCTTGGTACAAAAATCCCGCCACGTGGGTGTCTTATCGATTACAAGAAGCACTATAAGAACGTGGAAAAGAAAAAGGGTGGACGGAACCATGAGAGCAAGGGGGTAATGGCATTCAAGGCACGGCCGAGAGGGACATGTACCTCATGAGTATTTTCGTGGCGAGGAGGGCATGGACGAGTCCGCGGCGCAGGGCGGGCGTTGCTGCTCGCGGCGGAAAGCCGACAAGAAACGCCAAGAAAGTGTGCTCGATGGACGACGATTAGCCATGCGGATGTTAAGCATCTCGCGGGGGGAGAGGCACGACGCGACGTAGACTGGAGGAGAGTAGAAGCCGGAGGAGCGGCGTGGTCTAGCGACGGAGGTCCTCACGATCCACTGTCGCCGGAAAAAGCGGTACGGAGGGATTCGGTTATAGTTTCCGTACCCAACATTTGATGAGGACGGCTACTCGATCCATGTGATCGACAAATCTCCCCCCTAGTCGGTGCCTAACCCTCGACATGAGTGCCTTAGGCGATGCGGTTAGGGGTGTCGCGACGGAACACTGCTCGGAATGGCGCCCCCCATGGCAGCGTAAGCCAATGGGGGAGGGTACGAGGGGACTCATCGCGTTTAGACAATGTCTGAAAGAGACAGCGACGGATTGGGGAAAGGAAAAAATCTGGCGCGGAGGCAAGAGCACCAACCGGAATTTTTTGCAGCTGAGACCTTTCCTTCCTTCCAGCCCCCGAAGGGGAAGGGAAGCCCATGCCATGAGGATGGCTGAGACATAAGGAGCAGCACTGACCTCGGACGCGTGTGTGCGCGGATAGAGTCGGGGCCATCGACGACCTGAGGCAAGGGTTTGTCGCTTGCCTCCCCCCTCATTAGATTAGAGTCCCCAAAGAGCACATGTCAGGTAGGCCCGACTCGACAAGCCCATGCTGACTAGTGTAACTGATCATCGCCTTCGAATGGTCATAGCATGTCGCGCATCGTGGAGACTAACGACATAACTACTTGTCATATTTGTATGCTTGATATTGTGTTGTCACTGCCAACGGAAAGATTGGAATAAGCGAATCACGGCATAAACCCAAACCTAGGAGACCTAGATGGTTGTAGGGGAACGCCCAAAGACAACGGCCGTTAAATCGGTATTGTTGTAAATTACTTAAAATTTTCATTATCCCGTCTGCCTTCGTTAGCTTTCTCGAGGAGTGATAGTTTTAGCGCGATGTTATCACGGTCTTGGTGGAGGTAAGCTATGGTGGGGAAGTTACCACCCATAGGCTTGTCACTAAGGGATTGGCGATAAAGGGGACAACTATGCGTCGGGCAACATCATAGAAGGCGTGTATTGAGGAAACCCCCCCTCCCCCCCCCCCCCCCCCCGAAAAATCTTGCTTGTGAGCGAATTGTTATTGTGTGAGTTTTATAGGAGGATGATTTTGGGCTTTGTTCAGTGGGGGCGATATTTAGTATGTGTCCGTCTTTGGTTCAACGCTTAAGGGGCGTCGTGGCGTGAATTTTGCTGTGTGTCGTGGAATCTCGTTTTATATTCGTAGAATATAAACGGGGGCTAGAGGAGCCGTCCAGCGTGTATTGTGCATGGCCAGGTTTTATTTCACAGTGAGAGGTCATGCCTGTGGAGTTTGTAACGGACTAACGGAGGCATGTGGGCATCCGTTGCCGTTGTGGCGAGGGTGTAGACGAGGTCGTTGTTCACGGAATCGTTTTGCGCTTTGATTTTGCAAGGATAGGTCCCGACGTCGTCTCTGTGCCGCATGATCTTTTTGTTGGATGGATTGGACTGCATCTCTATGAAAGTGATATTGGAGAGAGGTTGGGAATCGGCTGTATTTCTAGGTGAGACAAAGAGAACAAGCGCTATTGGCAAAATTGAAAATTGGTAATTGTTTTCAACATGCATGTACCGGCTAACGAGACTGGACGTTGTCTCTCGGCCGCCATGTTCACAACCAATTTAGGGAAGTTTATTTATGAGGTTGGATGTGTTGTAAGTAATACCGCATACGTATTAGTTGCAGATAGCTTGTTGTAAGTAATACCGCATACGTATTAGTTGCAGATAGCTACTGTAAGCTACTCTAGATATGATTAGTACATGTCTAGATCGGACATACCGATAAACTGTTTGACTCGGTACAGAGCTGTCGCTAGGCTACAGCTCTGACACTTCTGTTGTCCCGACACCACGCCTGTAGGCTGGTTGTCGCCTTAACTGTTCCGTTTGCGGGACTGTGACTGTAACTACGTTTGCGTACGTTATCTTCCACACTAACTGTGTTTGCATGGTTCAATAGGTTATGGGCCCCCGCCTCACGTCACTCACGCGCGACAACCTGGTTCGGCGAGCTGCGATCGACAGCTCTCCCGCAGAAGGCAAGTTTCTTTAGACACCTAGTACTTTCAACCTGTAGTCGGCGGTATCGCCAGTATAAACTGCGATTTTTAAAACCCGCCACCACCCTCTTAAGCCAGCCACCCGCCGGAGATAGCCAGCCAACCACACCGACGCACTCGTCGTGTGTGGACAGGGTGCACACAGGTCCAAGCTGGAGAACGGGGGGGTGCACTGTCGGGTGAATACGCATCCACAGGTCGCACGCCAGCCGTAGCTTACCTTTTATTTTTATTTTTATACTAGCCTCGCGCATCAGCCACCTCGCGCAGCGCTCCACCTGTCCTGGCCTTGGCCTCGACTTGTGCCCCACACTGGGTGGAGGATACAGAAAAGGTGCTCTGAGACACCCCGGGGCTACAGGCCGAGGGGTCGGCGGGCATCAGGCCGTCTCTTAGCATACCGCTGTTAGGCACAAGTCCGGCTAGCGGTTTTTACCGCTGCCTGTTTTTTCCTTCAGCTCTTTCTTTTTTTTCCCTCTGTCGAAATGGAGCAGAAAAACCCGCCTGATTCACCTGCTGCTTCCCCTGAGTCAGGCTCTCACCAGAGCACCCTCGATCACCCCCCCGATACTCTCGCGCTGCTCGTTGCGCAAGTGGCGAGCTTAACTGCTCGTGTCGACTCGCAGTCGGCCGTGGGTGCTGTCGCTGCTGCGGGTGCTAATCCGCACCCCCCTGTAGCTCAGCGCCGCCACGATGCCCCACTCGAACCCGTCCGGCACAGCCACGACGGTCACACCCTCCACCTGAGTGACCATACCCAGCCTGGTTTCGTAACACCGGACGCAGAAACACTCTTTCCTGCTGCAGCCCCTGTTACCGACCCCACAGTCGCACAGCGCCGCCACGATGCGCCCCGCGAGCCCGCGCGTGCCGAGGCGCACTACGACCCCTCGCGTCACGCCATCCGGGTTGATCACCTCCCACCACCTCCCCCCTTCCCCCACGCCGGATACGCCCTTCACCACCCCGGCCCCCAAATCACGGAGGCGCCCTCTCATCTTATCCCCCCCTACCGTGACCACCCGCACTCGTACGGCCCGCCGCGTCCCATGGCCGGCCGCTCTCCCTTTCCCGGTGGCCCACCTCCTCCCTTTCATGGCCGACACTCTCCCCCACTCCAACATGGCGACCCCAACCCCCGGGGCCGTCGTCGCCCCACTATCGACCCGGTGGTCATCAACCGGGCGGCACACGAAGCCCCCGGCTTCGACAAGGACGCCCTCAACCGGTCCATGAAGATGTCGGTCCCCGTCATGTGCCCGACCACGGACTTCAAGCAATGGAAGAGGACCTTCCTTAATTTCCTCTCCATCAAGGCCGCATACCTCATTCCTCAGCTGGCCATCCGCGACTCCGGCGTCTGGCTCGACGAACAAGCGCAACACTACGCCTACACGCTGCTCCTCCATGCAGCCAGCGCGAATAAGCGCGCTGACCAAGCCATGAAATGCATTTCTCCAGCACGCCCAGACTGCGCCGCCGCCGCGTGGGACATCCTTTGTGAACGCCTTGACTGTCGGTCTTTTGCTCGCTCCTTGTCCCTCTTGGACAATCTCACGGTCAGACAGCGCCCCGGTCAGTCACTCAGTGACTATGTCCACTACATGCGCCAGACCTTTGACGAGTACAACGACACATGCCAGTTGGCTGATGGCTCCGTTGCCATCCACCCCCACCACCTCGGTCTCCTCATGCTGCGCGGCATTTCTAGCAGCGGCCCACACGGTCAGGCGAAGCAATGCGTCATCAACGCCTTCGACACGGACTACATCATGTCGGCTGATGAAGTTATGGCGAGCATTCTACACCTTGCGCACAACATGGAAGACAACCCTGCTCCGGACGCAACCGCTCCGGACATATCACCTCCTCCCATCTCCGCGTTCGTCGCTGCGGGCCGCGGCTCGCACAGCGGTCGAGGCCCACCACACCGTAACCCTCGCGGCCAACGACCCAACAAGTGTGGCGTTTGTGGCAGCCTCCACCATCTCATGTCCGCGTGCAATGCCACTGATGACGCTATTCTTAAGTGGAATCTTGCCAAGCGTAGGCTGACAGTCCAGAAGTACGGCGCCGCCGACGGCACCCCCTCTGCTCACGCTGCGCTGCTGAGCGACGTCCCTGCCGACGACGCCCCCGCCGATGACACCGATTGCCTACCCACCTTCGCAGACTGCGTTGATGACGACGCTGACGACGAGGTGAGTGTCCCATTCAGCTCTGTGGCATTCTCCTCTTCCCTCGCCCCGGGTCGTAATCTGTCACAAGTTTTGGGTCGTTGATTCCGCCTGCTCGATTAACCTCACTGCGTTCCGAGATGACTTCGTGAAATTCACGCCCCCCTCCACTCCCTCTCGCGTGGGCGGTGTCGGCGTTGACGTTAAGGGCAGTGGCTCAGTGCGACTTTCTGTCAGACTTGCCTCTGGCCAGCTAATTCACCGCACTGTGTATGCACTCTACACCCCTGACCTGTCATCTCGTTCAGCACAGCGTATCGGCAGACTCCTTAGTGTCAGCTGGATGCAAACTCACAGCGGTTGTGAATTCATATTCCCCTCCAACTCTGACACTGGTTTGCTTTTGGTACCCACAGGCATGGGTATGCTAGAACCGTCCGGAAACGGTCTCTACCTCCTTCCCCACCAGCCGGCCCTCCCTTCCAGCCCATCCGCCCCGCCGGCACTTGACCCCTCCCCTCAGGTTGCCCTTACTGCCCAGTGTGATCCCGTCCTATGGCACCGTCGATATGGCCACCTCAACATGCAAAGCCTTCAGGCCCAACACACTCACGGTGTCCCGACTAGCCCTGTGTTAACTAGCGCTGTAACCAAAGTTTCGTGCGACTCTTGTCTCCTTCACAAAGCCACAGCTGCACCACGCAACACAGCCGCTTGCGCGAAGCCATCCCACCCCCTCCTCAACCTGTCCGCTGACCTCTGGGGCCCGGTCAATGTCCCCTCCCCACATGGCCTCCGCTACTGCTTACTCGTCATCGACCACCACACCAACTACATGTGGGTGCGGTTCCTTAAGTCTAAAGACGACGCATGTTCGGAATTGGAAACCATCCTCTTGGACATCAAACACCTGCATGCCCGCCATCACTCCCAGACGGGCGCGTTCGCACCGGTCCTCAAATTTGACTCTGACTCTGTGTTTGAAGCTGCTGTCACTCGCCAGATGTGCGCACACCTCGGCGTCGGGGTACAGTTCTCTGCCCCATACGCCCACCACATGCTCGGCAAGGCCGAACGTCCCTGGCGCACCATCCGGGACAATGCATCGGCGATGCTCCACAACATGGCCGTTCCCAACTCCATGTGGTCGTGTGCTGTCAGCACTGTTGTGTACCTTCGCAACCGCACGTACAGTCGCTCGGTCGGACCTACTGGGGGCGTCCCCCTCACACTCCTTACGTCGTCGGTGCCCAACGCCTCCAAGTTCCGCGTCTTCGGCTGCGCCGTTTTCGCCAAGGTCCCCGACAAACAACGTCGGAAACTCAGTGAAAAAGCATTTCGCGGCGTCATGGTGGGCTATCCCCCTGACGCACCCGGGTATCGTGTCTACAATCCGGAAACGCGTCGCATCACCACTTCCGTACATGTTGTCTTTCAGGAAGACACCCCAGGCTTCGACACACAACCCTCCGTCGACTCGGCCATCACCGACTCTTCGGACGACGTACCCGCAGACTCACCCCTATCCCACCCAATTGACCTCACATCACCCACACCCCTACCCCCCCCGCCAACCCCTCGCCATGCTCGGCTCCGCTCCCACCCCATTCGCTACGGCGATATGGTTGCCCACCTGTCCGACTACCCACCCACACTCGTAACGGCGTGTTGTGATCCTGAACAAGGAAAAGCTCAAGAGGACATCTTTGAGCACCCTCACGTCCCCGACCTTGTCACTGGTCCCCCACACACACCTGCCGGCACGTCCCCTACTGCCATCGCCCTCCTCTCCGCCCGAGAGTGTGTGGAACCAAAATCCTACCGAGCTGCACTGGACAGCGCCCAAGCCACCCAATGGCAAGCCGCTATGCAACAGGAGTATTCCTCCCTCATCAGCAACGGCACGTGGGACCTTGTGGACCTCCCCCCCGGCCGCATGGTCGTTAACAGCATGTGGATCTTTAAAGTCAAGTCGGATACAGCCGGCGACGTCTCCCGCTTCAAAGCGCGGTTCGTCGCCAAGGGGTGCAGTCAACGCGCTGGACTGGACTACACGGAGACCTTCTCCCCGGTCATCCGCATGGCCAGCCTGCGTCTCTTCCTAACCATTGCAGCCGCCCGCGACCTTGAACTCTGCCAACTGGACATCGACACAGCGTTTCTCTACGCCCCCATCCGGGAGGATGTGTACATCCGCCAGCCCCTCGGCTTCACCGATGGAACGTCCAAGGTTTGTCACCTCAAGCGTTGCCTCTACGGCCTTAAGCAGTCCCCCCGCGAGTTCAACATGCTACTTCGTGCGTGGCTCGTCGACCATGGATGGCAACAATGCGTTTCTGACCCGTGCATCTACATCTACCGCGCCGGCCACGTCTTCGCCATGATCGCCCTGTACGTCGATGACATTCCCGCGGCCTGCAATGATGCCACCTGGCTCGCATCGTTCAAAGCCCAACTCGGACACGGTTCAAAATCAAGGACCTAGGCGACCTCTCCCAACTCCTCGGCATGCACATTACCCGCGATCGCTCCACGCGCACAATCTCGCTGGACCAGTCCAAGTACCTGCGCGACATCCTCGCCAAGTACGGCATGTCTGACTCTAAGCCGTCGTCCCTTCCGATGGACCCAGGCTTCCTCGCCGGCCTTACACACTTGAACTCGCCTTCTCTCACAGGAGTGGCCAAGGACGTCTACCCAAGCCTCCTGGGCAGCCTTCAGTACGCCGCCGTTTGTACCCGCCCCGATGTCTCCACGGCATTGAGCATCCTCGGCTCTGCCCAAGCCTCGCCCACCGAGGCACACTTGCAGGCTCTGAAAAAGGTCCTCCGCTACCTCCATGGCACCATCAACATGCGCCTGACGTTGGGGGGGGGCATGGACCACAGTCTCCAACTCACAGGCTTTGCCGACGCTGATTGGGCCAACGACAGCAGCACCCGCAAGTCTCGCTCGGGCTATCTCTTCACCCTCGGACGCGGGCCAATCAGTTACAAGTCCAAACAACAGACTTGTGTGGCTCAATCCACGTGTGAAGCCGAGTACTACTCTGCGGCTGACGCCACCAAGGAGGGACTCCACCTCCGACAACTCCTGGGGGAAATCTTCGACTCCCCCATCACCGAAACCACCACCATCTGGGAGGACAACCAAAGCGCCATTGCATACTCCCAGAATGCCTTGGTCAGCGAGAAGACTAAACACATCGGCCTGAAGTGGCACTTTCTCAAAGACCACGTGGAGCAAGGGACCATCAAGTTGAGGTACCTCCCCACTGACCAGATGGTGGCTGACATGCTCACCAAACCCCTCCCAGGACCTGCACTAGCACGACACCGAAGTGCGATCCTTGGAGGACAAGACCCAATGCAACGCTTCATCCCGTAGCTACCTTCAGGGGGAGTGTTGTAAGTAATACCGCATACGTATTAGTTGCAGATAGCTACTGTAAGCTACTCTAGATATGATTAGTACATGTCTAGATCGGACATACCGATAAACTGTTTGACTCGGTACAGAGCTGTCGCTAGGCTACAGCTCTGACACTTCTGTTGTCCCGACACCACGCCTGTAGGCTGGTTGTCGCCTTAACTGTTCCGTTTGCGGGACTGTGACTGTAACTACGTTTGCGTACGTTATCTTCCACACTAACTGTGTTTGCATGGTTCAATATAGCTACTGTAAGCTACTCTAGATATGATTAGTACATGTCTAGATCGGACATACCGATAAACTGTTTGACTCGGACTCCTAGTACTTTCAACCTGTAGTCGGCGGTATCGCCAGTACAAACTGCGATTTTAAAACCCGCCACCACCCCTCTTAAGTCAGCCACCCGACGGAGATAGCCAGCCACCCACACCGACGCACTCGTCGTGTGTGGACAGGGTGCACACAGGTCCAAGCTGGAGAACGGGGGGGGTGCACTGTCGGGTGAATACGCATCCACAGGTCGCACGCCAGCCGTAGCTTACCTTTTATTTTTATTTTTATCCTAGCCTAGCGCATCAGCCACCAGCGCAGCGCTCCACCTGTCCTGGCCTTGGCCTCGACTTGTGCCCCACACTGGGTGGAGGATACAGAAAAGGTGCTCTGAGACACCCCGGGGCTACAGGCCGAGGGGTCGGCGGGCATCAGGCCGTCTCTTAGCATACCGCTGTTAGGCACGAGTCCGGCTAGCGGTTTTTACCGCTGCCTGTTTTTTCATTCAGCTCTTTCTTTTTTTTCCCTCTGTCGAAATGGCGCAGAAAAACCCGCATGTTTCACCTGCTGATTCCCCTGAGTCAGGCTCTCACCAGAGCACCCTCGATCACCCTCCCGATACTCTCGCGCTGCTCGTTGCGCAAGTGGCGAGCTTAACAGCTCGTTTCGACTCGCAGTCGGCCGAGGGTGCTGTTGCTGCTGCGGGTGCTAATCCGCACCCCCCTGTAGCTCAGCGCCGCCACGATGCCCCACTCGAACACGTCCGGGACAGCCACGACGGCCACACCCTCCACCTGCGTGAACATACCCAGCCTGGTTTCGTAACCCCGGACGCAGAAACACTCTTTCCTGCTGCAGCCCCTGTTGGCGACCCCACAGTCGCACAGCGCCGCCACGATGCGCCCCGCGAGCCCGCGCGTGCCGATGCGCACTACGACCCCTCGCGTCACGCCATCCGGGTTGATCACCTCCCACCACCTCCCCCCTTCCCCCACGCCGGATATGCCCTTCACCACCCCGGCCCCCATATCCCGGAGGCGCCCTCTCATCTCATCCCCCCCTACCGTGACCACCCGCACTCGTACGGCCCGCCGCGTCCCATGGCCGGCCGCTCTCCCTTTCCCGGTGGCCCACCTCCTCCCTTTCATGGCCGGCACTCTCCCCCACTCCAACATGGCGACCCCACCCCCCGGGGCCGTCGTCGCCCCACTATCGACCCGGTGGTCATCAACCGGGCGGCACACGAAGCCCCCGGCTTCGACAAGGACGCCCTCAACCGGTCCATGAAGATGTCGGTCCCCGTCATGTGCCCGACCACGGACTTTAAGCAATGGAAGAGGACCTTCCTTAATTTCCTCTCCATCAAGGCCGCATACCTCATTCCTCAGCTGGCCATCCGCGACTCCGGCGTCTGGCTCGACGAACAAGCGCAACACTACGCCTACACGCTGCTTCTTCATGCAGCCAGCGCGAATAAGCGCGCTGACCAAGCCATGAAATGCGTTTCTCCAGCACGCCCTGACTGCGCCGCTGCCGCGTGGGACATCCTTTGTGAACGCCTCGACTGTCGGTCTTTTGCTCGCTCCTTGTCCCTCTTAGACAACCTGACGGTCAGACAGCGCCCTGGTCAGTCACTCAGTGACTATGTCCACTACATGCGCCAGACCTTTGACGAGTACAACGACACATGCCAGCTGGTTGATGGCTCCGTTGCCATCCACCCCCACCACCTCGGTCTCCTCATGCTGCGTGGTATTTCCAGCAGCGGCCCACACGGTCAGGCGAAGCAATGCGTCATCAACGCCTTTGACACGGACTACATCATGTCGGCTGATGAAGTTATGGCCAGCATTCTCCACCTTGCGCACAACATGGAAGACGACCCTGCTCCGGACGCAACCGCTCCGGCCATATCACCTCCTCCCATCTCCGCGTTCGTCGCTGCGGGCCGCGGCTCGCACAGCGGTCGAGGCCCACCACACCGTAACCCTCGCGGCCATCGACCCAACAAGTGTGGCGTTTGTGGCAGCCTCCACCATCTCATGTCCGCGTGCACTGCCACGGATGACGCTATCCTTAAGTGGAATCTCGCCAAGCGTAGGCTGACAGTCCAGAAGTACGGCGCCGCCGACGGCACCCCCTCTGCTCACGCTGCGCTGCTGAGCGACGTCCCTGCCGACGACGCCCCCGCCGATGACACCGACTGCCTACCCACCCTCGCGGACTGCGCTGATGACTACGATGACGACGAGGTGAGTGTCCCATTCAGCTCTGTGGCATTCTCCTCTTCCCTCGCCCCGGGTCGTAATCTGTCAAAGTTTTGGGTCGTTGATTCCGCCTGCTCGATTAACCTCACTGCGTTCCGAGATGACTTCGTGAAATTCACGCCCCCCTCCGCTCCCTCTCGCGTGGGCGGTGTCGGCGTTGACGTTAAGGGCAGTGGCTCAGTGCGAATTTCTGTCAGACTTGCCTCTGGCCAGCTCATTCACCGCACTGTGTATGCACTCTACACCCCTGACCTATCATCTCGTTCAGCACAGCGTATCGGCCGACTCCTTAGTGTGAGCTGGATGCAAACTCACAGCGGTTGTGAATTCATATTCCCCTCCAACTCTGACACTGGTTTGCTTTTGGTACCCACAGGCATGGGTGTGCTAGAACCGTCCGGAAACGGTCTCTACCTCCTTCCCCACCAGCCGGTCCTCCCTTCCAGCCCATCCGCACCGCCGGCACTTGACCCCTCACCTCAGGTTGCCCTTACTGCCCAGTGTGATCCCGTCCTGTGGCACCGTCGATATGGCCACCTCAACATGCAAAGCCTTCAGGCCCAACATACTCACGGTGTCCCGACTAGCCCTGTGTTAACTAGCGCTGTAACCAAAGTTTCGTGCGACTCTTGTCTCCTTCACAAAGCCACAGCTGCACCACGCAACACAGCCGCTTGCGCGAAGCCATCCCACCCCCTCCTCAACCTGTCCGCTGACCTCTGGGGCCCGGTCAATGTCCCCTCCCCACATGGCCTCCGTTACTGCTTGCTCGTCATCGACCACCACACCAACTACATGTGGGTGCGGTTCGAAACTCAGTGAAAAGGCATTTCGCGGCGTCATGGTGGGCTATCCCCCTAACGCACCCGGGTATCGTGTCTACAATCCGGAAACGCGTCGCATCACCACTTCCGTACATGTTGTCTTTCAGGAAGACACCCCAGGCTTCGACACACACCCCTCCGTCGACTCGGCCATCACCGACTCTTCGGACGACGTCCTCGCAGACTCACCCCTATCCCACCCCATTGACCTCACATCACCCACACCCCTACCCCCCCCGCCAACCCCTCGCCATGCTCGGCTCCGCTCCCACCCCATTCGCTACGGCGATATGGTTGCCCACCTGTCCGACTATCCACCCACACTCGTAACGGCGTGTTGTGATCCTGAACAAGGAAAAGCTCAAGAGGACATCTTTGAGCACCCTCACGTCCCCGACCTTGTCACTGGTCCCCCACACACACCTGCCGGCACGTCCCCTACTGCCATCGCCCTCCTCTCCGCCCGAGAGTGTGTGGAACCAAAATCCTACCGAGCTGCGCTGGACAGCGCCCAAGCCCTCCAATGGCAAGCCGCTATGCAACAGGAGTATTCCTCCCTCATCAGCAACGGCACGTGGGACCTTGTGGACCTCCCCCCCGGCCGCATGGTCGTTAACAGCATGTGGGTCTTTAAAGTCAAGTCGGATACAGCCGGCGACGTCTCCCGCTTCAAAGCGCGGTTCGTCGCCAAGGGGTGCAGTCAACGCGCTGGACTGGACTACACGGAGACCTTCTCCCCGGTCATCCGCATGGCCAGCCTGCGTCTCTTCCTAACCATTGCAGCCGCTCGCGACCTTGAACTCTGCCAATTTGACATCGACACAGCGTTTCTCTACGCCCCCATCCGGGAGGATGTGTACATCCGCCAGCCCCTCGGCTTCACCGATGGAACGTCCAAGGTTTGTCACCTCAAGCGTTGCCTCTACGGCCTTAAGCAGTCCCCCCGCGAGTTCAACATGCTACTTCGTGCGTGGCTCGTCGACCATGGATGGCAACAATGCGTCTCCGACCCGTGCATCTACATCTATCGCGCCGGCCACGTCTTCGCCATGATCGCCATGTACGTCGATGACATTCCCGCGGCATGCAATGATGCCACTTGGCTCGCATCGTTCAAAGCCCAACTCGGAGCACGGTTCAAAATCAAGGACATGGGCGACCTCTCCCAACTCCTCGGCATGCACATTACCCGCGATCGCTCCACGCGCACAATCTCGTTGGACCAATCCAAGTACCTGCGCGACATCCTCGCCAAGTACGGCATGTCTGACGGCATGTCAAAGCACATAACCACCCTATCGGTAACGACCACGCCGACGCGCTAGTCAACCAAGTCGCCGATGGACACCCGCCCAACACGACTTACGACACATGTTAAGATGTACTTATAGACACTTCGACCTCGCCCTACACACTCATCCTTCTGGCACTAGGCGATCCCAAACCCTATCGGTACACTAGCCTAAAAACGGATGCACACAATAAACACACCATGAAACGCATTCATGCACCACTTTCGCAAACCACCAAACACGGCGCCCTCTCGGCCCGCGCCGCCTAAGACGGCCCGGACTCTCGTTCCACAAAGAATGCACCTTCCTTACCCACATTCAATTTATGCACATGTATTAATTCATGTGGGGTTCCACAACACCCGCCTCTTCTCGCATAACCCCACCCTCCACTTCCCAATGCGTGGTCAATTCACAAGCAACGGCCACATGGCCGGTAATTGTCCCTCGATGTTGGGCCTACGACAAGACTAGCACAATAGCGCCCTGCAAATGCTACTCTCCCTACTCAAACGACGCAACGGCGGCCGGTGGGAAGTCCTCGCTGCATACTTCGGTAACAAACCCATCAAGTCCATCGCCTCCCCCATTGCTCTCAACACCCTCCTGACTGCCAACCCCCTCATTGCATTGACATGGCCAGCCGCCTAGTTGCAACTCGCGAAGGCATATCCCCCATACTCCCTCACGCACTGCCCCGCTGTCACCTCCGACGAACTATTGCCTCCATCGATCAAACCCTCCGCCCACAAACCCGACTTCATCAGCCTCCTCGAACCCATGTTTGTCGGACACTCGAACGCCTAACGCCATTACTCCTCAAGCCAAGAAACCCAAATAGGTGAATGGAAGTACTGCACAAACAATAACCTCTCTCTCTCCGCACAACTCATCCGCGACAAATACACCCCGCTCGCCAATGCTCTCCGCAACCACTGGCCCAGTACTGAAATCAACATCCTCCCCATCGCCATGAGACGCATCGGCACCCCCCACACATCCACCATCACTAGCCTTACCTCCGTCCTCACACTCCGCACACACCCTCCTCATAAACTCATCTCTACAACACGCCTCGACACCGCACGCGTCCTATCATAACTCTACTTGAACATTGTTCAGTGGCTACACCACCTCCTCCACATCTACCGACGTAAATCCCGCACGACTACACACCGTTCCGCACCACCCCCAACCGCACCTAGCCCCATTGCCCTACCATCACCGCCACGATACGCAAACTCCCCGGGGGGGTGGGGGTCAAACTCCCGCAAATCATTCTTGGAGAGATAGGAATAGGAGGTTCAAAGTCTAGACCCGGCTTGTAAGTTCTCTAGATGGCGGAGACGGGAGGGCCCATAGACAGAAACCGGTTTCACCCGGTACATGTTGTAAATAATTTCAATTTCAATTTCAACTTCAACTTCAATTTCCGCCAAACACTCTTGCCCCCGTGCCTTTGTTTTGCTCATGTCCCCGGTCCGTCCCCGTATGTTTCCAATACCTATTTAATTGCGTTGAGTCCGCCCATAAATGCGCACCTTCCCCCATTTGTTTACTTTGTGAGGGGGGCGCCTTTTTAAGCTATGTGCCGTCACGATAACCCTAAGCACATCGCTTGAGGCAATCTTGACGATGGCTGTGTGCCAACTAGGGGAGGAGTTTGCCGAAAACAAGGATCGAGTCGCCAACCTCAAAAACTGTTCGGAAATTATAACCGAAACCGAGGCGCCCGCCGGCGGCGCAGCGGCGGCGGCCCCGGAGGGGGGTGCGCTCGCATGCCCGTCGGCATCCCCTCACCTCCCCGTGGTGGGCGTTGGAAACCCCGTAGCCGTGCCAGGCCTGGCAGGGTAGGGGGCTAAGAGGGCCGACAGCTCGATCCGCGGGATCAGCAGCTGTCGGGAAAGCCATGTACATAGGGCTTTTGAAAAAAACAATTCTGTGCAATACCGGCACCGAGATCTCCCGCTCGGCCCGTCCGATATTGCTTTTCGCGTACAGATACTACTAAGAACAGTCCTACCTCGAGGGGGTGGGACCTGTACTTCAGGAGCGTCTGATTGCGAGGAGGGTACGGCCGGATCTGCGGTGGGGGTGGGTGTTGGAGCTGGTGGTGGCCAACCGGGAAGCAGCGCCATGAAAGGGCGCTCGCTAGCCGCCGACCAGCCCTGTGCCGGTCGACACTTCTCGGGGGGGGAGGCAAGACATGGCACAGGCCGGTGGCAGGTCGCAGGCGGAGGAGCGGCTATGTGAGGCGGCGGCGATCCTCATGATCAGCCGCCGCCGGAAAGCCATGTACGGAGGGCTTTTTGGATAATTAAAGTAATGTCCGTACCCGGCGTCGAGCTAGTTGGGGAGCAGCACCAGGGTAGGGCGCTCACTAGCGAGCCGCCACGCCGACGAGATACAACTCCCGAGGGGGGAGGGAGTATGCTTGGGCGGCAAGGAGGCCTGTCGCGACGGAAGGAGCGACAAGATCTGGCGACGACGACCTTCCGGGTCGGCGCCGCCGGAAAACCCCGTACGGAGGGTTTTGACTAATTTCCGTGCACCCGCGGCCCGACGGAACCGGCTACGGCGACCTGACCCCCCCCCCCTCCTCGATACCCACTACCGGATAGACGAGACCCTTGCGGGGGGGGCCGGGTAAGCGCGGAGGCCCCAACCTCAACAAAGTCTACTAGGTGGACGCGCGATCAGAGGGGGGAGGGTACGGACGCAGGCCGGACTACATGACAGGTACCCGGGTACCAGACAGAGAAAAATTCGGGGAAATGAGCGGGGAAAATTCAGGTGCGGAGGCAGGAGCGCCAATTTTTTCTATGTCTATGTGTCTCGGTCCCCCCCACCTGCCCTCGAGGTGACGGGGGACCTCGACAAGGAGGACCGTCGCGTCGGCGGATGCGGCGGCGACCTTGGCGGGGCTTACGGGATGGGGCGGCGGGATCGACGAGCGACCACGCGAGGAGGGGTTTTTTGCCAGCCTTTCCCCTCCTATTCTTGGCAAGACCGAAGTCACGCGGGAGCTAGATTAGGCTGGCCCGTCGTCCCTCCCGAACGAGGGGGTGAGTACCGACGGGCGTGCGAGCACACCCCCTTCCGGAGCCACCGCCGCTGCACCGCTTGTGGGCGCTGCGTAATCAACATGTATACGGGATGCGTTTGAGCTCATGCCTACGTCAATGGCGGCCA
>JAPMLY010002240.1:0-57395 GCA_026401115.1 Tetraselmis chui | reverse complement strand
TACTTACTTAAAGTTGCACGGAGACTGCATGTTGGGTATGTTCTCGGAGGGTCTCCGGGTTCGTCCCATTTCCGGTAGAACTTCTAAAGACGGAGATGCGGAGGACGGTCTGCAAGGGGCTCGTGTCCTGCAAGGCGGGCATGGCATCGAGAGAGTTCGATTTGCCGTGCTTGGCACCCCATAGCATTTAAGCCTTGGCGCACCAGAGCGGTGCGAAGGAGTATGAACCTGAGACCTACTCCCCGTCCGAGCTCTTCGGGTTTTACTTCATGGACATGGAGAGTGTCCCGACTTTCTTGCGCCCCGAAAGCTTCAGCTCGCGGGCCTCGGGGTTGCTCGTCTTCGCCGACAACGAGTCCTTCGGCGTGGCGGTACTGCCTTTCTATTTTTACCTCCCCCGGGCTGAGGCGGGGAAGAAGCTCTTCACCACCAAGTTGCGGGTGATCTACAACGTCGTGACAATGGCGTCGACACCAAAGGCATCGCTTGACTCGGCACGGGACTACAACGTCGACGTCAAGCAATGGCCCCGCCGGCCGGACAACTTTTACAAGTCGCCCAAGAAGGCAGTTTTCCGCAAGTTGTATGACTTCGTGGACGACATCAAAGGTGTCGAATATCGCCTCCCTATAGCGCAGTAGCATGTAACAAATACCGTGGTAGTATCGATGAATGCCCAGCGCTCATAGCTAGAACATTCTATGGATGAGGACAATAGTAGCGGTGTGTCATCTTCTAATACCTCGGACAGTGATTCGCCGGCGGAGCGTAGGAGGCGCAGGCGGCGGGGCCAAGGTGGGAGAAGGGGCAGATGGGGTGGGCGGAATAATGCGATGTCTCCAACAATCCTGCAAATAAGCAGTGCACATGCAGACGTGCGGACGCTAGCGCGCAAGAGATCGCTGCGCCTCGGTGATGGGCGGGGTGGACGTGGGAGGGGTGGGTAAATCAAGCGCGTCCCTACATCAACATTGGTGGAGAATACATATCATGTTGTAATCATAATAATTTTCACATTCCTAATTTCTACACTCGCCCTTGCTTGTGATATGATGCACTTACACCTCTAGGAGTCTTCATGAGCAGCATGTGCCTTCCTCTTCTTGCGCTCAGGAGTAGGCAGGGCGGCATCGTGGTGGATGTTGGTTTGCAGGGCGTTCATGGCTTCTTGCACACGCTTCTTCGGTTGTCGGGTTGTCTCGATCTTGAAGCTCCTCTTGGTAATAGAGTGCATGTGCTCCGAGCCATTGCACCCATAGTTCAGCAAGTCTCCATAGGACTCGATGAACTTGGGGACATGGCAATGTAGAATGTGCATGTAGACCGTCACATGATCCGCATGACCGGCGGCGTTGGCAAGCGCCGCCACAAAACTCTCGGCCACTCGTTTCACCTAAAGCGCATTTGTTTTCATTTAGCATCATGTAATCGCATATTAGCATCACATAGCTTTAAACGCAATCTCTCATACCTCACGTGCCCTCTTTTGCCTCGTGAGTAGGGGAGGGAGCTCCTTTGTCTGCGGAAATTGAATTGGTTCCACGAGCAACTTCCACAGGTCCACATAGAGCTCCCATGCTTTCGCGGCCTTGTCGTGATCCGCCTGGCACACTGTGGGGGAGGCCCGCACGTGCTCCAACAATCGGTCGTGGCATGCCAGCAACTTGATACACTCATCTCCGATGAAAGACTCTTTCCTTTCCCCGATACTGACAAAGTCTTGCTTCTTCGACTGCCGCTTTTTTGACGACACATGTGGGTGACATATGTGATGAGTTAGCAGAATTGTACAAATTGTTGTTCAGTTTCATGATTGTGTTCTTTAAAGGTATTGAATGGCATTTCATTCTTTCGTTCCATTTCAGTTGGCCTCACGATACATTTATTTCTAGGTATCGTATTAACAAGATTACCTTAATTTTCAGGTTGTCCAACATCCATTGTTGCAGTTTGGCAATCATTTCCGTGTTGCTGCCGCAATGCCGCTGAGTCGTATGCCAATACAGTTGGCCCACGATCCGGAGGTTGATGTGCAACATATCGGGGATAAGCCGGGACGGTTCGATGTGAAGAACTGGGGGGCAATTGAACCTTTGAGAGGCGTGTTGCTGCTCCCACTTTCGCATGGAAGCGTCGGAACCATTAGGCCCGTGCTCCTCCACTTGTGTGATGTTCTTGTTGCAACATGGGCAAACGTACGGGAAGGAAATAACCCCGTCCAGCTCAGTGTGCGAAGCTTGCACCTGCCACTTTAGTGTCCGCTCGAACACTCTTGTTCTTGTGGCGCGCAACACCTCCCATGTCAAGTGGAAATCTGAAGTCTGCGATGTGCAGTAGCAGCAACCCTCCATTGCGTTGCAACCGCAATAGCCACCGCAACCGTTGAAGTACTTATTATCGCCGCCTTCACACAAGTGCAACACAACTTCTGTCCCATCCCGCAGCTTCAAGGTGTGTTTCTGGATATCATTCAGCTGCGTGAAGGTTCTCCATCCCTTCTCCATGCATGTCTCGTACGAGTCGTCCCCTAGTGCGCACACCACCGTT
Source organism: Tetraselmis chui (assembly GCA_026401115.1). Lineage (NCBI taxonomy): Eukaryota > Viridiplantae > Chlorophyta > Chlorodendrophyceae > Chlorodendrales > Chlorodendraceae > Tetraselmis > Tetraselmis chui. The sequence goes on along the minus strand of JAPMLY010002240.1, from coordinate 54,848 downwards.
GAATTTGTAATTATCATAATAAAAAAATCAAGCGAAATCGTTCACTTGAGTATGTAAGCATGGAACACAATTGTATGATTCGTGAATCAAATGAATGACCTTCATACGAAATTTACCTTCATACACAAGCACGGGGTTGTTTGCGAGAGGCCTGTTGTTGTCGACTCCATCATGACGGATAATCTTGACGCAACATGTGGTTTGCTTCACCCGTCCGTATACCGGTGCTGAGTCCGTGATGCTTTGCAAATAAACTGGACCAGTCAAGTCCAAGCTATCTCGAATGTCCCATATCTTGCGCTCCACAAGCGGCAACAAATCCACGTAGGCTGTTGTCACTTCCTCGCTGCCGAGCTTGTCTACCTTTATTCCGAAGCCAATAGTAAGCTCCCCTCGGAATTTCCGCACCGCCCGCACAAACGAATTCGCGGACATCTGTGGGAATTCCAGTCCGCATAACTGCATAATGGTTGGCGTGTAACGACCCGTGGTCTCGTTGAATATCTACCCGACGCCACGAATCATGCGTTGTATCTTTTTATAGCTCAACCGCAGCTTGGTCTTCAAGCTGCTCCCCTTTTCTGCATCCCAAAAGCTATCAATGTCTTTAATGGCCGCTTTGATAGCGGCCTTGCAGCACGGGGCCACCTTCGGCGCCCTTACACATGACTATTGGCGTCGTTCCCTTGGCCCCCACGTTTTTGGGAACTTTGAGCGCAGTCTGTCGACGACGAGGCTCTGGCACCTCTTTGCCTCCTCTTCCGAGGAAGCCTTCGGTGCGCACTCATGCAAACACCCCGCTATGGCACTCGCCAGCACGCTAGCAGACCTCTCGCTGAACCGATGGGGTAAGGTGAACCTCTTGCTGTTGCTATCGCTAGCCGGTCGGTGCGCCTCGGCGACCTCGTCCTCTAACTCCTCCTCGACTCGACGATTCTTGACGACCCTGAGATGCTCCCTAGTGACACGCTCCTGCTCAGTGCGCTTAATCCGTGCAACTGTGTTGCTGAGTACTTAATTACGAGTTGAAAGTATTACATTTCTAGCCCTCACAGCATTCAAGGCCGCTTGATGCCTAGCAACGGTAAGACCTTCCGTATTATTAGACCGAGCACCCCGCTTCTTCAACTCACCTTTTAGCCTAGCTACCTCAGAATGCAGGCTCGCATGAGCCTCTACCGCTACCCGGCGGGCTAATTGTTGTTGATGCGACGCCACCTACTACTCGAACAGCTGCCGCTCTAGTGTGCGAATTCGCGCCTCAATCGCCCCGGCCGGCGTGGTTGAAGGTGGTGACCTCCTCTTCATGAAGCGCCCGGAGCTCCTATCTCGCGGTCGTACAACCGCATGCACCGAGTCTCCTTATGCGCCATCCCTTGCTTCGCTGCCGCTCGGAAGAATGACTTTAGAGGAGGAGGCGACAGGGCCAATGGCAGTGGCATGATGCCGAGTTACCGGACGAGACGGCACGGCAGAAACCCCGACACCGGACATCGGGGTGAGTGAACACTATGCGGCACCTCTCCGCGTGCACTAGTTCAACAGACGCGAAATGTTTCTGCAAGGTCATGCCATTTTCGCTTGGCCGTTGTCTACTTGCGTGAAAAACGTGTGAGCACAGACAAGTGAGACGAGGGCTACATAATCAAAAAGTGAGCATAAGCATCAGGCGGCGCAACAACAGAGCGGTAATGGCGCGCGGTACAAAATCATTTCAGGATTTTTTCGGAACCCCGGATGTATGTACATGTACCCGCGGGAATCGTTGTGTCTAGAAATGTTCTTAACATTCTAGCTCCGCGACTGGACAAGTTTTCTAGCCGCATGCTCTTGTTGGGCGCAGCACGGTCAGCTTGATATCTATGCAGTCTGACTGTTGCCTTGAATGCCTCTACCTCCGCGCCCCGACCAAGAGCGTGCACTCGCCGTATTCTTGCTGAAAGCACCGGTAGCGTGCACCGCTGCTTTTGCTCTCGAAGCGCTTGGCTGACTATCAGCCGCGCCTCTATACGCGCATCCGTTGACTGATGCCGCACCCGCCTCATTGGTGCCACAGACGTGGCTCTGGGGGCTGCGATGCTCACAACCTTGATGGGCCCTACCCCTACCAAACTCGAAGGCTCGTCATGTGCTACTCCCGCTTGTTCATTCTCCTCCATGTCTAATGATGCCGATGCAACGGCTACGGCCCCCGAAGATACCACCGATGTCACCAACTCACATGAAGCGTAGGAGAGCATTACCTCATTCAGGTGCGTCGAGTCCTCCACTCCCATCTTGTCCGCCATCGGCACTCAAGCGTGACGAGAACAGTCATGCAACAACATATTACAAGACATTGTACATTTACTCGTTACTAAATACAATTCGTGCTTTTCCATCGGAAGGACGTACAACGTGGGTGCGTCGCTACTACAATTTAGCGAGGGTATTGATGCTCACTACCAGTTCTTCCCGGTATGTATATGCACGCGCAATAAATCTAACTAGCCAGATTACGCGCCAAAAGAGGGTTCCAATGCAGAATGTGATTCCCCATACTGGACGAGCCGCGTCGCTGGACCGCTGATGACGGTTGGAAAGCCCTAGCACCTAGCACGAGAACTAGGCAAGAGCATGTGCAAGCTATTTAGGCGCAAAGCTATTTAAGCCTAGTACAATAGAGGGAGGTGACATAACCTTTTCACAATTCTCTTTGATTACTTACAATCTATTGTTGAACACTAATAGTGAGACATCTTGTCAATTCTCCCTCCATCTGCACTTCCACCTAGCGATAGGGCAGCGACGGACCCGAAGAGATTTGTGTCTACATTTAGCTTTCCGAAGGCTAACCGCCACACTCGCCTCGATAACGACGCTTATAGTAGCCTCGACCTCCGGATCTTGATTAGGTCGCTTCTTGGTAGGTCGGCCACTTCATGGGTTGTCGGACATGGTTAGCTTGCTCCTAGCACGACCTAGATGTGGAGAATCAGTCACTAGTGCCTCGGGGATATGTGTATGATAAGTACTACATTTGTATGACCAATCATGCACAAGAGTCACATAAAAACGGATCAGCCCCACGCGAGGAAAAGTCAGTACTTTGTCAAATTTTGACAGCGTATACCTGAGGGGGTTCTCTGTTTAACTCCGTTGACTCAAAACCTAGGGTGGTGCGGAAGCGGTTCAAACGTGCAACTTGCCGAGATCGTCGGCGACCCACTACCACCACCATGAGGAAGACCGTAACGACAGGAGCGCGCGTCTCCGCCCGTAGAGGCCCCCTTCAGCCCCTAAAAGATGGTGCACAACGAGAACAACGTGACCGAACCTACGGGACAGTCAGCGAGTCTATCAGTGATGGTCTGTGGGTTGCAATTTGGGATGGCATGCCGCCGAAATACGAGTCGGCTCGCGCTATTCGCGTCGAGCCCGACAACGCAGGCCGTTTAACCCAAGCACCGACACAAACCAGCAACGCACAACGCGTTCTTGTGTGAATTCCATTTCAACCCCCCGGCCAACGGTGCAAATTCCCGGTGCAATTATTACGGAGAGTGCGTTAGTGGTATCAATTATTACAAGGTCGATTACATGGTAGTGAGTGATACCGGTACGCCGACTATCGAGCCCACACTACCTATCGATATTATGTCGTGGGGTTCCTTCGCTAACTCCGGCTCCAGCGCCATATCGCCACCTACCGAGGCGGGGGAGATTCCCGGCAACACCGGCGAAGCCCTCGATATGGAGGGCGACTCGTCCGACGACGAGGGCGACCCCGATCTCTCCGACGATACCGCCAAGGACTCCCAAGGCGTCGAGGACGACGCGTAGGTCCCACCCGTACTTGGCGTCACCGTCACATTACGTCAACCAAGGACAGTGGCGACCCGGACGGTGTTCCAACATGAGGACGTTGCCGAGCACGACCCACATGCAGACACAGCTGCGGTGCGTGCCGCTCAAATGGGAGGGCAGGTGGGGCTGAAGGAAGGCTTACCTGTGACGGACGGACGAGTTGACATCTTGAAGCTATGGCTCTTGCTCTACCCCGGGGACATGCACGCCGACCTACGGTAGCTTAACGATGCGGCCTTAAGCAAGAGGGCGGACTTTAGGTAGGTCAGCCCAGCATAGTTCGTCAGGATTTGGGGTTTGATGGTAGCGGGAACCGTCTATGGGCAAAGGGGTAGAGATTTGTGGGAGAATAACAACATGCTTGATGGAAGAAGAGATCAGCCACAATTTCAAAAATATATGGCATTCCACAGGTTCAAGATTATTCGTTCTCTTATCAAATATTGCAAAGCAAAGATACAAAAGATTGGCCTAGACCCGTGGGCATGGTTCCGAAATGGTGTGGACGACTTCAACCGGAATAGGAAGGACGTTCTACACCAAGGGGTCTACCAAACGATGGATGAACGCATGTCGGCTGAAAAACCTCGCAAAGACAAGCTAGGCGGGCTACCCAACATAACCTACATTCACCGCAAGACAAAGCCCTTGGGGACGAAGATGAAGGGTATGTGCGACTGTGCAACCGATGTGATGGTCTATATGGAGGTGCAAGAGGGGAAGAACGCCATGCGCGAAAACAATTATGCAACGGAACATTGAGTGCCCACCGCATGTGTGCTACGAATGGCGGAGGATGCAAGTGATGAAGGCATGATGCTATGGGGGGATGCTTGGTTCGGGTCTGTTAAGGTAAGAGAAGCATAACAAAATTTATAGTTGTCATGTGTTATGTCCTTTCCTATCTGGGATACTTAGGCACTTACCTTCAATATTCCACATGCATGCCGCCGTGGCCCTTGGCAAGATGAAGCGCCACTTCACCGGAGTTGTGAAGACCTCGCACGACCTCTTCCCCAAGGCTTTTCTTTAGGAATCCTTGTGTGACGAGTACAACTCTGTAATATTACATTGCAAGACATTGTACATGTACTCGCTACTAATTCCAATTCGTGCTTTTCCATCGGACGGACGTACATCGTGGGTACGTCGCTACACCAGTATTCACAAGGGTTCTTATGCGTACTTTACGACCAGTACCTCCCGGTACGTACATGTACGCAAAGTTAATCTAACTAGCTAGATGACGCTCCTAAGCGAGGTTTCCGATGCAGAATGAGCCGCGTCGTGATTCTCCATGCTAGTCGAGCCGCGTCTCAAGAATGTTGACGACGGTTGGTGAGCCCTAACGCCTAACACGCAAGCGAGACAAGCATGCGTAAGCTATATGGGCAGAAACCTATTTAAGCCCAGTGCAGTAGAGGGAGGTGACAAAACCATTTAACAATTCCTTTGTTCACTTACAACATATATTGCTAAAGTATAAGCAATAAGACATCTCCTCATCTTCTCCCATATGCACCATCACATTGTCTTCAAGCAGCGACAAAACATGACATAACAGATTTGTGCTAGCAATTAGTTGAAGAAGGCTAATCGCCACACTTGTCTACGGCACATGCAAGGAGCACAGCTCACCTCAGCACTACTATGGAAGGTGTTCAACTGGAGACAACATGCTACATGTACAACTTGCGCAAAATTTTGTTTTTTATCTACACTGTCGGCGCGGGTGGCACGGCCGATGGCAACCCCTACATTCAACGTTGGGCAGACGACAACGGCAACATCGTTACCCGTGCTATCTCTCGCCCCCATGTAGTGCCCAACTTCTTCGAGCGCAGTCCTTGGGTAGACAACCACAACCAGTCACGATAGCACAAGCTCGCGATGGAGGAGGCTTGGCTAACCCAAGACTGTTGGTTCCGAGTAGCGACTACCTTGGCCGGTATTTGCGTTACCGAATGTTAGTAGAAACTAGTCAGATTTAACGTCTCCGCTTCCCACCCCTACTCAGCCCTAACTATCAAGGACTTTGCTGAGATTTAAAGTAAGACGTTGGTCTACAACGGGTAAAAGGATCACGTCGTGCCGGCCCAATGTCGGGGAAGGACAATATCCGCACATTTGGCCGAACCGAAACGGATCCTCCAAGAAGAGCGCGTCCACGTCCCCGGTAACTTTGGCCGCTCAGAAAAGGGCCGAAGCAAGCAAACTCGCTGCCTCCACTACTACCGCGACGAGGGTGTCCTTCACTAGACGTCTTTCTACTGCGTGCAGTGTGGGATTCCCGGCTCCCGCCACAGCCGCGACTGCTTCAAGCACTACATGCGACTAGACCCGGTCGCTCTTGGCAACATGAAGCAGGTCCGCACGGGATAAACACACCCAAGTGCTACGCCCCCGCTATCTATTATCCTTCCCGCCTCCAGTGATAGGCCGGCGTGGGTCATGCCATACCGTAGGATAGGGATGGTCGCTCGCTCATGAGCGCGAAGTCGGTTGTGCAAACGAAATTGAGCTTAGGCGTGTCTGCCGCTACTTTAGATATTAAGTGACTGTACATAGCGGTATTTAACAGAAAAGTACTAATCATGAAAGCGCGTTATCATTCAAGCCGGTGTATGATATATCATATCATGCACATATCCCCGAAGTACTAGTCAATCCATTCAGAAAATTAGGTAAGTCCACTAAAGGCTTGTTGCAACCCTTCTTATGAGAACGATGGGACTTGGCAGGAGTTTGAAGCTGAAAATTCGCCAAGCCATTGATGAAGCGAACACACTGAAGATCGTCTGTAAGAGGGTGTCGACACCTCCGTAAAAAGTTATTTAACAAATGAGTGTAGGTAGATGGCGTAACTCAAGGAGCCCTGCGTAAGTCCCAAAAGTGCGTTAATCGCATCATCCCTAATGTTAGACAACATGGACGTCTTACGAATCTCTGTTAATAAAAGTCGAATGTGTCCGGAATACAATCAGCCTTTTGTTTACGGCTAAGCCACCAAATGTTCATGGGTCTCGAAAACTGAGGCTTGACCCACACAACGGCGTTGTACGAGTTAGTGTTATTTCCAAACATGACGAAGCGTTGCGTCTCATTGAAGAAAAAGTTGCAGTTGTTTACGACATGGACCGGGTAAAACCGGTTGCTGTCTTTGGGCCCTCCCAAGTTGGGAGGGCGACAACTAATTGATTAATTGCAAAAAACGCCGATGCATCGATTACTTATCATTAATCGATCTTTGATTCGGAGCCTTACTCCCAACTATGCCATGTAGGGAACTCACAAGTTAGGGATAAACCGTGAACCGCCTGTATCCAGCCTCTCCAAAGGGATTTTTTGGGGGGCTTTACTCCCCCCCCCCCCCCCCCCCCCCCCACCCACCCGGGGAGGGTGACGTGCGAGGCGATGCGTCTCAATCAGTGTTACGCTCAAACCAACAAAGTTGGTTGTATGGACCGGATCTCCCATGCGTATATTAGTCAGCATCTCTCCACACAATTGATCAACGTAGCCCTTGATAAACATCCACACATGGCTAGCTAGGGTCGGCAACGGTAAACCATGTGAAGAAATAGAGCTGCCTAGCTAGGTAACGGCGCTTCATCGCGGGCGAGAAGTTTGTTTGACATTATTAAAGCGCCTTGAAAAGCCTCCCACTGAGCAACGTAACCAAAGTAAAGTAACTCGAACTTACGTGGAGTCTCCTAAAGTAACCTAGCAGTCTTACACGACGTAATTGAAAGACCGTCAATGTCGATCGAAGCTGGAACGGCGTAAGTGTCAATACGAGTATTGGTCAACTAGTAACACCTTGCGCGACCTTAGATGGGATTCGTAAGTTAGCAATCACGCAAGGTATCGGAACATATGCCGCGTAGACGTAAGCGAGTTGATACTGACCACCAGGTAACGGCACTCGAGGATGATTGCTTCTCTGCATGGTAAGATCGTCGACCGTCAGAGTACGGCCATTTTCCTCAAACAATTCGCGAGCGGCAGTGTCGACAAGCTCTTCGTTAGGCGGAATCAAACAAGCATGAAACCAAGTCTTACCGGAACGAGGCTCACGCTATAACACCAGTTTCATGTAAGAGACTTTGGAACCTCCGACATTTATCACGAAAACTACGTAGTTACCATGTCCAACAGAGGCCATATCTCCAATCAAGCAATCATTGTCGATCCAATCTAGCAAAAGCAAACGCGTGCGTCGACCATACAACTCCGAAACCCATGCGGCAGTTTGCTTTATGAGAGCTAACTACATACACAATTTGGTTATGTTCTTGTTTGCTGCTTTTCTCACTACAAGTGGGAGTGCAAGTGGAGGGAGAGATGCGAAGATGTTTGACTGTTAGTGTTTAACAAATAATACATTGTAATCGAACAAAGGGAATTGCTAAAAGGCTCTATAACCTCCCTCTATTGCACTAGGCTTAAACAACTCCTGCCTAGTTAGTAGCTTGCACATGCTCTCGTTTGGTCCTCGTGCCATGTGCTCGTCTGACGGCCGCGACAGATAAGCGACGCGGCTTGTCTGCCTCGGGAAATAAGAACAGCGCGTCTTCTAGCTAGTTAGATTACAGTATCAATATACGTACCGGAAGGTACTGGCAGTACAATACACTTCAATACCCTCTCTAAATTGAAGTAGCGACTTACCCACGTTGTACGTCCTTCCGATGGAAAAGCACGAATTAGGTTAAAAACAAGTACATTTACAATGTCTTGTAATGTAATGTTACATGACGGTATTCGTCACAAAACGGATAGCTTATCTACACGTGAAAGGAACAAGAAACACAAACATGCAAGAGTGTTACATACTACATTACATGCAGAACCATAAGCAAACGGAGAGAAGAAAAGCAAAGAAAGGATATGCAAATAAATGAAAAGTAAGAGCATGTATGAGAGGGAAACACAACCAGGATAAGGAAAAATTATACCACAACAGTGTACTACACATGGCACGGAGCCATGAAAGGTAAGCGCAGCAGGGTCGTGAGTAGCTCCACAACATGGCGGTCAAGTCATGGAATCAAAATATCCTTCAAATAGCATTCATAGCGATGGCAACCGACAGCAATAGCCAACTCAGTAAGACGAAAACACGACTTCAAAAATGTTCGGTGTGGACCAGACACAATTATACACTCTTCCCATAAAGTCCGTTACTAGCGGCACGTATTTAATTACCCGCCACGCACTGCCGCGATGGCCATGCAACTCGATTGGGGGGTAGAATAATGACTTGCGAACAGCACACCACGGCGCGTTGTTCACTGACGTGAGCACCTTTACCGGCATGCCCCAATTATTGTGGGCACCCACGTTGGATTTTCGGCCCATATTTTGCGCGCCGAAATTCGTGCATGTGCAAGTTATGCACGCCTGTATGCGTGGCTCGGCACACGTAGTGTCGCGACAAGCCGGGAGACTACTCGACACTGGGTTCTCAGCATGTTTGCACAATTGCACTAATATCCGCCGACTGTGTTGCGCCCGGCCGTCTACAAAGCGGCGACACCGAGAATGGCATGTCGTGTGCACTGGTTTTTCTTGCCACGTGCCCGGAAATACCACCAAGGAGCACGGGCTGGGGGCCTATTAGGCTTGAGGGGCGGTTGACTTGGAGTGTAAGCACCCTGGCGCGCGGATCGTTGGCCTTAGAAACTTGCGCATCGCCGGGCGTGAAAAATGGCGGGGAGCTCTCAAAGTACCCTAGCACGGGCCTTCATCTGGCCGGCGGCAAAGGGCACGGCACCGTGCCATCATGGGGCATGAGATGGGCAACGCCGTGAATAGAAGAAATATAGAGCGCTGATTGTTGAGCGTATTAGCGGAGCGGGTATGCGGGTACCACCTGTCTAGGGGTTGCTAGCCCCGCGCGAATGTGGCAGATTTTGAAACCCTAAAAGCTTTATTTGGTTGTACGAGGGCTTGGATGGCATCGGACGGCGGATTTGACGCGAAAACCTGCCGGTAGGCGTAAATTAAGTTGAAAACTTATATGTACTTGGGGGAAGGGCTTCCACTTGCAACTTAGTTTGCTCGAATCGGACACTATACGGCGAAGTTAGGCTTTTTTAAGCCTCCCAAGCTGTGGTCTTCCGGCCCCGAGCCCACCCACGTCAAGCATATTAACGGCACATGCCGTCACACCCACGTGCTCCCATGTTTGCGGACAACATGCTGGGATCATAAAAACCGCATGTTGTGTCGCCCATTTCGGGATTTTTTACAAGCCAAAGCGTGGCAAATCCGAATTCCGGGGCGCCCGAATCAGGGTATACACCGAAATCGGGGTTGGGCCGCAAACCCTAATACGTCATATCGTAGCCGTGGCGGGCCCCATTTGTGCCCCGCTTCCCCCTTAGCCTTACCGTTAACACAAGTTTCGGCCCGCCTTTTCAACGAGCTAAGTACAGTTAAACCCTAGAAACCCTCCATGGTAAACACCCGCCCTACGCGAAAGGCCCTATTTCACTAGTAACGGACTTTATGGTCAGATTGATTTGAATCTAGAGGTTTGCATATCCAATATCATGTGTACGGGACAGTAACTCTAGCGGTTACTGTTACCGTTAATATCGGCGCGTCTCGCCTGCATGGCAACCGCCTCGCCTTGCAGGTAGACGCAACCAACGACCAACGACTTCCCCAACGGTCAGCTCTAGCTAGCCCGTGCCTTATAAGCCGTAGCTAGCCACGAGCCTAGGCACTCTCTGCTTTCGCGCTCAGCCAATCTAGGCTTCGCGCGAATGCAGTCTCGACTCTAGTAGTCGAGCAGGGTGTCAGTTTTACCTTTTCGTCCCATGCGCACTCGAGCGTCACGCGACACTTCCCCTCGTTCAGCTACGCAGTTCCCCAATATGCAGCCTGAGCAGTCTACGTCCGCCGCAGCGGCCGACCCTCACGCTACTACACTCGAACAACGCACAGCCGAGCAGATTCGTACGGCAGTTTTGGCATCGGAGCAACGGATTACTGAGCAGTTTTTGGCGGCTAACGCTGCCTTACTCGCTCAGCTCCGGCCAACGACAGCCACACCTGCTACTACTTATCAACAGCAGTCCATTCCCACCGACGCGACCACAGCGACGGAGGGTGGTAAGGAGGCCCCCGAGCCACCTATCGACCTGCTCGACGACGAACCCGACCCCTCCGCGGCCGAGTTTGTCGACTTCACCTACTACGGCGAAGTCATCCCGGCCGGCCTCGAACGTCCCCCCCGAGACGTCGAGGAGCCACGTCTGTGGACTCTCACGGACGACACCGCCCGTGCCCTAAGCGACAAACGCACCCAAGCGGCATACGACGAGTACCTACACATCGGGTGCTATGCCTTCTTCGACAGTTGCGCCAACGCGGCAATTGGCGAGGCTTTGGACACGTTGTCGCACGGCCCACCTCTACCTAAAGAGCAGGCGGCAGCGATTGCCCTCATCCGAGCGGGCCATCGCACCCAAACAGCGACGGAGGAGGCCGCCCGTACTCGATTGGGCTTCCTCCGCCTCACCAAGGGCGGACAAACGAGCACGGATGCGGACCGCGTGTTCGCCGAATTGGCACACGAACGCTTTTGCCGACCGCGTCCTACCGCGGTCTCCGGCACATTGGACGCGCTACGCCAAGCTTTCGTCGACCGCACGCTTGAAGTCAGCTTACACGCTGCCAGCAAGGCCGCCGCCGGCGCCGCTTTCGCGAAGGTCACACCGGACAAGCCCAACGGCCCCGACGCTCGTAGCCGCAAAGCCGCCGCCGACAAACGCAAGGCCGCCGCAGCAGCAGCAGCCGCGGCACGAGCAACCCTCCCACCCAAGCCGACCGACTCGGCTAAGACCCCAAGCAAGAAATGATGGTGTAGCCCGCCGCGCCGATTCCTGCTCCCCGACATCTTCCTTCATGCGCCACCGCGTACGTCGAAAATGGCGGGAGTGGGAGCGCATCGGCGCGAGCGGCCAAGTCCTAAGTTGGATCCGCCACGGCGTACGTGTGAAGTTCAAGCACGGCCTACGTCCCAAGCCGTTCAACCATGGCATCTCCATGCTAGACGCCACACCCGACCAACTCGAGTTTCTCAACTCGGAACTACCACGCTTCGAAGCTTGCGGCGCGTGGGAGCGCTCTACGAACCCACGCTACGTCTCCCGGATGTTCTTGGTTCCAAAACCCGGATGCAATCAATGGCGCTTGATTATCGACCTTCGCGAACTCAACCGCTACTGCTCGACGTTCAACATGACTTGCGAGACCCTCAAGCACCTCCGCCATCTATCTCGACCGGGGGACTACTTCGTCTCACTCGACCTCGCCGATGGGTACTACACCCTTGGCATCCGGGAGGAAGACCGGGATTACTTCACGGTCAACTACCGCGGCACCTTATGGCGCCTCGCGTGCCTCCCCATGGGGTGGTCAGGCTCCGCCTACTACTTTTGCAAACTCACGCAAGTGTTTACCAACCACCTACGCCGCCCACCACCTCCCACGCCCGCAGCTACACCGGCCGGCCCACACCGCCCGTCCAAGCGCTTCCTCCGAAACGCGCGATGGCGAGGAACCCGACTACTCCCCTACATGGACGACTTCCTCTTCTTGGCGGACTCCTACGACGAGGCACTCTTACTTCGGCAGCGCGTCCAAGCCCTGCTCGACAGCCTCGGCCTGCAGCGCAACCCCAAGAAAGGTGTGTGGACGCCAACGCAAGTCGGCGACCACTTGGGCCTCACGGTGGATTTACACCGCGGCGAATTTCGCGCCCCACTCGCAAAACTGCACCACCTCGCGCAACACGCTTCGTCCTTGCTCGGACGAGCAGCGTCCAACGCACGATGGCTACCCACACGCCAACTCGCAGCCTTCGCGGGAAAAGCGCAATTTCTCTACCTCGCCATCGCGCCCGCCCGATTCTTTTTGCGCGAGCTCCACAACGTGTTGTCTACCCGTACCGGTTGGGGGGGACGCGTGCGCCTCACACACCAACTCCGGCGCGACCTCGAGTGGTGGCGCACGGTACCCTCCCAACACAACGGCCGGTCGATCTACAAGCCCATCGAGACCGCCTATTTGCACGCCGACTCGAGCGACTACGGATGGGGGGCCGTCCTCAACGAGGACGCCAATTACCAAGCCCGCGGGTTTTGGAGCTCCACCGACCGCCTCCAACACATTACGTGGAAAGAGCTTCGGGCAGTCCGGCACGCAGTCGAAACCTTTCTCCCGCAACTCCGCGGACGACAAGTCCTCCTCCACGAGGACAACACTGCCGTGGTCGCCGTCCTAACCAAGCTAACTTCCCGGTCGCCCGTCATGATGACCGAGCTACGGCGTTTGTGGTTCCTCCTCGACACCAACGACATCCACATCCGCCCACGCTACATCCGATCGGCCGCCAACGTCTGGGCCGACACGCTCAGCCGCGAACTGGACTCCGAGGACTGGCAGCTAAACCCTCAACTCTTCACCCACCTCCAGCGTCGGTGGGGCCCGCATACTATCGACCGGTTCGCGTCTATGCTCAACACGCAGCTGCCACGCTTCAACGCCCGCTGGCGCGACCCCTTGTGCGAGGACATCGACTGCCTACACCTCCCCGACTCGGCGTGGAGACGCGAGAACAACTACTGCAACCCCCCTTGGTCTGCCCTACCCGCACTCGCCGCGAAACTCAAACAAGCTCAAGCCGAGGCAACAGTCATCGCCCCCTACTGGCGAAACAAAACATGGTACCACGCGTTCGCCCGCTTGGCCACGGAGACCGTGCACTTCCCGGCGTCCCGCGACCTGTTCTTCCCCGGCAGGCTAGGCAAGCAAGAAGGGGTCGGACCTCCCGCTTGGAGCATCGTGGCCTTTCGGCTAGCACCCCCGCTTGGCTCTACACCCGACGCGGTGCGATTGGCCGAGCGATACGCCCGGACCGATTAAATTCGCCTGTACAGGACGCCCGCCCTCTGCGTACAGGACCCCCGCGCTACGAATTACGCCTCGAAGCAGCACAGTCGCCCTGGTCCTCCGAATTGGCTGAAACTTTTCAAGACCTCCTAGGATCAGATAAGCTCGGGGTTACAGCGGTTGCCCTACTCAGCAACTCACTAGCGCCCTCGACGTACCTGAGCTACCAGAGCGCAATTCGACAGTTTTTTATTTTTTGTGCAGAAGAAAATATCGCCCCGCTACAGGCCACGCCGGCCACGATGGTCCGCTACACGGCCTGGCTAGCCCTCTTGGGAACGGTCGCTGCCAGCTCGCTGCAGCCTTACTTCAGCGCAATTAACAAGTACTTCCGCGACCACCGGCGCCAACCTATCGCCGTGGGCGAACTCCTGGCGGACGCCCGCCGTGGACTCGACATGCTACAGCGCCGCCTGTTGCCCACCGCCGCTCGCCTCCCGCTACCCGCACAAGTCGCGCTGAACATCCTACACGCCGCCAACACCCTACGCGGCACGTTCGCGTGGACCCCTGCTGCCCTCCCTCAGATGCAGCGCTTCAGAGCCTGTTTAGCGGTGTGTGTCAATTACACGTTTTTCTGCCGCGCCGAAACTGGCGCCCGCTGCCAGACCGGCGACCTAGTGGTCGACAGGCCCTCTCAACAAATCTGCTTGTTCGTACGTAATTCTAAAGGAGACCAGCGCCGCGACGCGGCGGATAAACCTGTCATCGCTATCCCGGTCGCAGCTAACCCCGTCCTGGCAGACCTGCTCATCTACTACACGGAACAGCGCGCTACTTTCTGCAAAAAATTTTACAACACGCCACCCCCACTCGCCTTTTGGAGCTGCTCCCCTGCTGAACCTTCCGCCGAGTGGGGCGCCGCGGCCACCATCTCCGCCTGGCTCACCCTCGCCCTCCGTACCGTCAACTCCGCCGCCCCCGCCGGTTTCAAGTGGACATCGCACAGCCTACGGAAAGGCGCAGCGTCCGCTGCCAGCTGCATCGGCGCCCCCCTCCCCGTAATCAAATTTATGGGTGGCTGGGCCAAAAACAGCTCGGTGACCGAAGGAAAATATATTGACCCAACCATGACCCCAACCCCTGCTGCTTGGCGGTTCTTCGGCTGGCTCACTCCGTCCCCCCCGCAACACTAATTCTGGCTGTGCAAGCCTTTGGCACCCTAAAACGTGCCCTAGGGTAAATGGTCAGATTGATTTGAATCTAGAGGTTTGCATATCCAATATCATGTGTACGGGACAGTAACTCTAGCGGTTACTGTTACCGTTAATATCGGCGCGTCTCGCCTGCATGGCAACCGCCTCGCCTTGCAGGTAGACGCAACCAACGACCAACGACTTCCCCAACGGTCAGCTCTAGCTAGCCCGTGCCTTATAAGCCGTAGCTAGCCACGAGCCTAGGCACTCTCTGCTTTCGCGCTCAGCCAATCTAGGCTTCGCGCGAACCCACCCACCCATCCCTATAATCCTACGCTAATTGACCCCCAGACCCTGTCTGTGGGTGTCCTTTGGCCAAATTGTAAGCAAGCTGACATCTTTGGCAAAACGTGCCCTAGGGTAAATGGGAAGAGTGTAATTGGCGGAACAAAAAACTTAAAACATTTGGTACATGGCAGCAGTCATTAGAAGATGGATGCTGCCGCTTTGCCTGCTGCCCTAGCCAGCAGTCTAACACATATTACATTTATTTAGTATAGCACATACCACTACCAACCTAGAGAAAAACGAATAGTAAACAACGCGTCAGTGGGGGCTGAGGGGATGTTCCTCCCAATACCCAACCACTGCTAGAACTTTCAGGAAATTGCGCTCGCCTACATATCAACATATATGTATGTGCCGCCTCTGATATCCATAGAGTCCTTGGACTGCCTAAAAGGTGTTTCATTCTTAGTCGTGCTGAGTTAGCTCCTGGCAGCTGGGCATGTGGAGCTGGCCGCGCTGGCGATGATGTCAGGCCGTCGCGCAGATTGGCCAATCTCATCATAGACTACCTCTAATCAATTTTACCTAAATCCAACTAGGAATGCCCCGCCAAAATCAATGGTCTCAGCATATGTACAGACTAAAACTCCACGCAACGCTGCCAGCAGGAATAGGAGAAAAATGGTAGACAGCGCACGGAACAGAATCGCCTCCTGAAGATGGACAGAGGCCGCCGTCCAGCAACAATCCACATCGCCGTCTCGTGCCGCGTCTTATAGTAGTTGCAGTATTCTTGGTAGCGAAAGGCCAAGGCGGCCAACGTTTGGGCCCCATTCAATACTCGGCATGCTGCGCCCACAGCACCATGCTTGAGTGTATTTATGAGTGTCTTGTATCCTACATGTAGCCTGAGCTCTGATCCCCAGCCCCGCGGAGCTTGATCCATCAGGAAGCCCCGGTGTCAAAACAGAATGTGAGCTGATGCTGTTGTCGCTGCCAACCTGATCGCAAGAGTATCCAGTAGTGGGCAGGAGCTGAAGAAGATGGTGACGCAGGGGGGTGGGTCTCCTCCAATAGTAATTGTCTGGGCTTGATAGTTGCTAGTGAATGACGATGGGCAGAGGAGGCGAAGATGGCTGGAGTCCCTCGGTAGCCACCCTCAATCAATGTCCCTCAATGGCGAGAAAGTCTCAAAATCACAGCCGCATCGTTCCCCGTCCGAAGATGGAAGCAGCAATGGTAGCAAGAGGGACGGAGGGGCGAGTAGCAATGCGCGAGTATCTATGCGTTATATTTCTTGTTCTCCGCCTGAAAAGGGGAAATCGGTTCACATATCGCTGTTGAACTTGGCGGGTGGCTCCAGGTCAGTCTTCCCTGTGAGGTCATCAACCCAGGAGACGTCCAGGCAGCTGAACGACCCCATCCGAGGCATGCCCTCCCCACTAGGCCTCTGCGAAGAAGCGAGCTCTGATGTCAGCCAGGGCGCATGCGCCACGGCCGCCGGGACCCGGCCCTCCTGCGCCTGCTGCTGGGCCAAATAGGCCGTGGGCAGCTGCCGCATGGACGGCGGATTGTAGTTGCCCCCCGGCGCCGACAGCGCTCGTGGCTCAACGTCCAGCTCATGTGCTCTGTAGAACTCAGAGCCAGGGCGGTCGTACTTGGCGTTGTCGGTGAGGCAACGCTTCAACACGGGCCCGCTGCCGCCGCTGCCATGTCCAGAGTACCCTGAAACCATGAGCCCCATCCTGCTCTGCTGCTGAAGTTCAGAAACCTGCATGCGGCTCAACTGAGCCGCCAACGACGAAGAGGTTGCCACAGCAGCGGCGCCTTTTCCTTTCCCGTTGTTGAACTGCTGCTGCTGCTGCTGCTGGTGGAACATGCGCTGCTGGTAGGCAGCGTGGGAGGGAAGCTGCTGCTGCTGCTGCTGCTGCATGAGCGATGGGGGGATTGAGTTCCCGTACAACATATGTTGCTCCTGGAGCTTGGGCGCCACAGGGGAGTAGCGTTGCTGGGGGGAGGTGGCTGATGATGATGAGCGAGCGGGGGGCCTGAGCTGTGAGGCAGAAGGCAACCGACGCAGCGAAGGTGGGGACAGTTGAAAATTGTGGTTGGCGCCACCCTCAGACCGACGGCGGGGAGGCGCAGTGTCTGTTGACGCCCGACAGGAGGCTGCAGGCAAAAGACCCATCAGCGCATTTGCGACGTTGAGGTTGGACGCCAAGCCCTGTGATCCACAGCACCACAAGCACGGCAGAATATTTAACATGCAAGCCTCTGTTGATATTTACTTTAGTCCATTTAAATTCCTATAAGAAATATAACATAATGAGAGAAATAATTGAGCAGCGGGCAATGAAGCAATAGGTGGCGTGTGTGGATGGGACGGTCAGTCTTGCGTTGGGGCTAACCTGAGATAGCTCAGATACCGAGCCAGGGGGGCTTGAAAGTGGTGAGCAAATATCTGGGGAAGGCATGGAGTGGGCGACGGGGGAGTCCAGGGCAGAGGGAGACATGACGTCGCTGTGGGGCTCGGGAGGGGGGCTGCGGAGCTCGCTTAGCGCGTGCGCAAAAAAACACACGCGCCGGGTGCAGTGCCCGCCGTCTTTGCACATCTGGGTGCGATAGCGCGACGGATGGAGCCAGCATTCGAACACACCATGGGAGAAGCCACAAAGGTCGCCGCGTCGGCACACGCCCTGCTCACAGAGGAAAAACAAAATCGAAAGTTTCAAACCGCTCGCTTAAATAGCAAAACAAGGCGGCATACTACACAAAGTCGCAATTCCAAACACGTAAAACGGGAAAAAGAACAAGATCCATCGACGTGTATACCTTCCGGAAGTCAGGGCAGGCAGCGCTGGTGTATATGTACTTGAGGGGGCTCCTCCTCCGCGCCTTTTCTCCTGGGTGCACGAAAGGGCACTCCGTCCAGTCGTGCGCGTGGGTCTTGGTGCACTTCAGAACCTTGAAACAATTTATGCGAAAGTCGTCGGTGGAGTATTCTGGCTTGTTGATGTCCGAGTTCTCTCCGCCGTGTGGATCGGGAACGTGTGGACCCTGGCAAAAACCCCCGCAATTTGTTAAAACCGTGTCGTTCGACCTTTCTAACGCACATGAAATGAATACATCACCACAGTCAAACTCTCCACTACGTTCATAAACTCCCATGAAAAGACAACCGCAACGGCTCGTCGGGCTAAAGACAAGCCGATAATTGTGTATATAAATATTCATTACCCACGAACGCAACGGCAGCTTTTACTCCCAGGCAGGACGATGGCATCTTGAGCGGACTACGTCACCACTTTATTAGCTTTGTGACGTATATACGGAACGAGGTGTCGTGGGACTACGTAAAGTGTTACTGCCACTACCAGCGCGACCAGTAGTGACTTCGGACAAACTGCGGACACTACAGGAAAGCAGTCGTATAGGCTAGTCGCAATCCAAATATTCCCAAGACGCGGACGGTGCGATAGATTATACCTGTCCTTCATCCTCGCACCACAATATCGAGCACATATATCAGTATTAATTAATGAAACATGATATCTGCGCGATTTTTTCAACTCTATGCGTGCATTAGGCGTCAAGATGGATAGCAGTAAGCCAATAAATTAGCAAAATGCGGTAATTAAATAACATTTCTCAGTTTGAGACCATGCGAGCGATATAGATGCAGACGATGGGTTCGCCGTTCGGCACGACCAAAATAATGTGATGTCGCGATATGATAACCAAAAATAATGAACCGACGCTACTACCACTTACAGCGCTATGCCGAACCACCATAACGTACGCCACACAATGCAAAACGGCGAAGTGCTACTCACCACTATAACGTCGAACTCGTCGAAGTTTTGGTCGACGGTGGCGGCAGCTTCTTGCATTTTGGCCTGAACGTACATGTCTTTCAGGTGGCGTAGCTGCGCGTGTTGCTGCTCAACCGCCAATTTATCTTGGAGCTGTCTGTGCGAAGCAAGTAGCTCGACGGGGCGACGCCCGCGTCGATCCACCGCGTCGCGGTTGGCCCCGTGGGATAACAGCAGCTGAATTACGTTAGCGGTGCAGCTACTGCCACCCGCAGCAGCTGCGTGCAAAGGAGTTCCACCGTCATCACGTGAGAGAAAATCAGGGTTGGCGCCGAAAGCCAACAGGCATCGCGCCACCTCCAGCGACCCATAGAACGCCGATAAGCACAGCAAACTGCGCTCCACCGCACCTGAGAGCAAAATAGAGACGAAATCATAGCACAGCTTGGTCATTCTCGGAGACGTGCCAATACGTATCAAGGTACGAGTGACATACCGCGGCAACGATACGCTTTCACAATAATATACCGGAAAAAGTATATACTGCAGCAAAACAACGGCAGTAGCACCGACGCGGAAATATGGAATCAAGCGAGCACCGCCCAAGTCTAGGTCTTCTCTTGGCAAAAGACTGAGGGAAACTGTGCTAGACGAAACTCGAAATTTCATTATTGGATAGTCCGAAGGCAGACAATGTCGAGCAACTGAAGAACGTGGGTCCGGCGGGGTGTACAAGGGTGACCTGCCCGGGTGAAAGCAGTACACACCGGCGTCGGGCTCGTTTGGGGCGCGCCAAGGGAGGGAGGTGTTTGGAGAGAGACCCGCCTCGACGGCGGCAACAATTGCTGCGCCGTCATTCCTTGAGACGGCGTCAACCAAGGCGGCGTGTAGGCTCGCTCGTGCCTTGCTCTGTTGCTGCTGGGATAGAGGGGATAAACTGTTGGATTGGCTGTTATTGGGGCCAGGTGCGCCGATCCACTCGTCACCGGTGCTACAACTTGGGGGGCCCGACGACGAGGGCGACGGGGGGGCGCTATAACGCGGCGAGGGAGCGCCCCCTGCTTGCACCGGGCTGGCCATCCCTTGGCACAAATTCATTCCCGCTGAGTTTGTGCTGTGCGGCTTGGGCATGTACGCCCGGCGGGGTGCCAAGCTGACTGGGTTGCGCTCGTGCCCTGGGTGATTCGCTGTCTTGGGAAGTCCGAGCAGTTGTCCCGCGTGAGCCGAATTAGTCCCGACCGCTGGAACCTCAAGCAGCGCACGCTTGCTAGGAGAAAGCGGCGGTGTAGTGGGGGAGGCAGGCGGAGACTGCTTGATAAACACCGGTAGTTGAGTGGGTATCTGGTGACCGTAGTCCGGCGTCGGATGATGTTGTGAATATACGGGCATACTCGTGGCAGCCGATGCTGTTACGGGCGGGGCTGGGACTGGCTGGGTGAAAAAAAATGCAGTGTCAGGTGACGATATCTCTGAAAGTACAAAAGGTGTCATTTGGCGGCTGCTCTCTAGTGAAGCTTCACGCAGTAGACTCGTCGCTGGCGTCAGCACATCGTCAGCAAGCCAGCGCCATGAGTGGCCGTGGTGGTCGGCAAGCTTGGCCGCTCGCATTGCCTAGATAAAACAATGGCTCGCGGTGACAGACCTTCTCTCTCCCTTCACGGAATGTAGCTACTATATAGCTTCACCGGGTAGCGATGTCTCCGGATGATGGGACCTCTGGCTGGAGTCGGCAGCTTTCAATTAGAGCTACAGTACGTGAAAATGTAGAGGTTCTGGCGCGTGTCCGCTATATATAGCGATTGCGATGCACAGCGGAGGGCGATATAGCATGCCGAATAAATAAGATCGCATCGTCGATGATGAATAACTATTGATATGGGGTTGGATACCTTTACCGTACCCGTAGCGATCCGCCTGCATGAAAATCTCCCGCAGGTACCAGTACCTGCACAGAATAAGTACCATCAGTGCCTTACTTACTGTGCCCCATGACGCGTAGCAGGTACTGCTGCCGGAGCTCATTTCGCTAAGTACTGAAATTTTAGTTACAAGATGAGCACGGACAGGGAATTCCTGGTTATTTAGTCAGATTGTTTTAAATCTAGAGGTTTGCAAAACTTACTTACATATGTGACAGAACGCAAAATTGAACGGTAAAACGCTACTGTAAAAGCGGCGCGTCTCACCCAGTCCTCGAGGTAACCCTCGAGGACTGAGGAAACGCCTAGCGCAACGCCCCATGCCCTGCCCCCAGCAGCACTAGCTAGCGGCAGCCCCTTAAGCCGGTGCGACCCCCGAGCACTGGCACTCTCTTCTTTGCGCTCGCCCATCTGGCTCGCGCAATTGCAGTCTCGACTCTCGCAGTCGAGCAGGGTGTCAATTTACATCGTCTCATGCGCACTCGAGCGTCACGAGACACTTCCCCACGTTCTAAGTCGCCGTCTAACATCATGCAGCCTGAGCCGTCGTCCTCCGCCCCCGGAGTCGACCCTCTCCCCTCTGTAATCGAATAGCGTACTTCCGAACAGATTCAAAGCGCGGTTTCGGCCCTCGAACTCCGATTAGCTGAGCAGGTTAAGGCGTCTAACACCGCTTTACTAGCCGAGCTCGAACGTTTAACAAGCCCGGCCGTGCTTCCGAATCAACAGCAGTCCATTCCCCTGACGCGACCATTGCGACTGAGGGTGGTAAGGCAGCCCATGAGCAGCTATCGACATGATGAACGACGACCCCGAGCTCCACGAGCCCGAGTTCGTCGATTTTGCCTCCTACGGTAAAATCATTCCGGCCGGTTTGGAGCGACCCCCTCGCGACATCGACGAACCTCGTCTGTGGACACTAACGGACGACACGGCCCGCTTCCTCAACGACCGGAAATCTCAAGCGGGGTACGACGAGTACCTCCACATCGGGTGCTATGCCTTCTTCGACAGCTGTGCCAACGCGGCAATCGGCGAGGCTTTGGACACGCTGTCAACAGGACCTCCTCTACCAGCGGAGCAGGCGGCGACCGTTGCCCTCATCCGAGCGGGTCATCGCACCCACACAGCGACGGAGGAGGCCGCCCGTACTCGACTGGGCTTCCTCCGCCTCACCAAGGGCGGACAAACGAACTCGGATACGGACCGAGTGTTCGCCGAGCTCGCGCACGAACGTTTCTGCCGCCCACGCCCTACCGCGGTCTCGAGCGCACTGGACGAGCTACGCCAAGTGTTCGTCGACCGGACCCTCGAAGTCAGCCTTCATGCCGCCAGCAAAGCAGCTGCTAGAGCAGCGTTCGCGAGAGTCACGCCGGACAAGCCACCCGGACAAGACGCCAAGGCCAAGAAGGCAGCCGCCGACAAGCGCAAGGCCGCAGCAGTAGCACCAGCGGCAGCGGCGGCCGGAACTAAGACTACAGACGGGGCAAAACCCACCACGAAGAAATGATGGTGTGACCCGCCGCGCCGATTCCTGCTCCCCGACATCCAACTACATGCGTCACCGCCTGCGGCTAAGATGGCGGGAGTGGGAGCATATCGGCGCGAGCGGTCAAGTCGTGAACTGGATCCGCCATGGCGTGCGGGTCAAGTTCAAAAGCGGCCTACGTCCCCGACCTTTCAACCACGGTGTCTCCATGAAGGACGCCACTCAACCCCAACTCGACTTGCTAGCTACGGAGCTTCCACGCTTCGAAGCCTGCGGAGCTTGGGAGCGCGCCACCAACCCTCGCTACGTCTCACGCATGTTCCTCGTCCCCAAACCCGGGGTCAACAAATGGCGGCTTATCATCGACCTCCGCGAACTCAACAACTATTGCGCGGAGTTCAAGATGTCGTGCGAGACCCTCAAACACTTACGCCACCTGTCCCGCCCGGGCGACTACTTCGTCTCCCTCGACCTCGCGGACGACTACTACACGCTCGGCATCCGAGAAGAGGACCGCGACTTTTTCACGGTCAACTACCGCGGCGAGCTGTGGCGCCTCGCATGCCTCCCGATGGGCTGGTCGGGGTCGGCTTACTATTTTTGCAAACTGACCCAAGTGTTCACAAACTACTTGCGACGGGCGCCTACCCCGATGACCGCCAACTCCGCGACGCCATACAAGCCGTCGCGACGTTTCCTTCGCAACGTCCGATGGCGCGGAGTACGAGTGCTACCTTACATGGACGACTTCATGTTCATGGCCAGCTCGTACGACGCAGCTCTACTGCTACGCGACCGCATCCAGACCCTCCTCCACCGGCTCGGCCTCCAACGCAACCCCGACAAAGGCTTGTGGCAGCCCACCCAAGTGGGCACCCACCTGGGCATGACAGTCGACCTCCTGAAAGGCGAATTTCGAGCCCCGACCGACAAGCTACAAGCCCTTGCAAAACAAGTTGCAGCGTTACTCTGCCGCGGAGCTACCTCCGCTCGGTGGCTACCCGCCAGACAACTCGCGGCGTTCGCTGGCAAGGCACAGTTCCTCTACCTCGCCATCGCACCAGCCCGCTTCTTTCTACGCGAACTACACTGCGTGCTGGGTACGCGAAAGGGATGGGGCGGACGTCTCCGGCTGACACACCAGTTACGCCGCGACCTCGAGTGGTGGCGCACGGTGCCCGACCAACACAACGGCCGCTCCATCTACAAACCAATCGAGACCGCGTACCTACACGCCGACTCAAGTGGTTACGGGTGGGGAGCCGTCCTGAACGACAACCCTGCCTACCAAGCCCGAGGGTTTTGGTACGACGACGACCGCCAGCAGCACATCACCTGGAAGGAATTCCGCGCCGTTCGCCTCGCGATCGAGTCCTTTCTACCACAACTCCGAGGTCGACATGTTTTACTTCACGAGGACAACACAGCCGTCATGGCTACGCTCTCCAAACTCACTACGCGCTCTCCGGTCATGATGACTGAATTACGCCGACTCTGGCACCTCCTGGACGTCAACGACATCAGCATCCGACCCCGCTACATCCGCTCGGCAGCGAACATATGGGCCGACAGCCTAAGCCGGGAGCTCGACCGCGACGACTTGCAGCTGGACCCCAGGATATTCGCCTATTTACAGACAGCGTGGGGTCCACACTCGATCGACCGGTTTGCGTCGATGGAAAACGCGCAGCTCCCGCGTTTCAACGCCCGATGGCGCGACCCACAATGCGAGGACGTCGACTGTCTACACCTACCGGGCGCCGCGTGGCAATGCAAGACAAACTACTGCAACCCGCCGTGGTCAGCTCTGCCCGCCCTCTGTGCGAAACTACGCCAATGAGGGACCGCTGCTACCGTCATCGCCCCGTACTGGCCCCACAAGCCGTGGTTCTAGAACTTCCACGACTTGGCCACCGAGACCATCCACTACCCCCCTTCGCGCGACCTATTCTTCCCCGGTCGGCTAGGCTCACGCGAGGGGGTCGGACGGCCAGGATGGAGCATCGTGGCCTTTCGACTGCCACGCGGGCCTGGCTACACACCCGAAGAGGCGCAATAGGACGCACGCTACGAACGGCCAGCGCAAGCCTCACAGAGCTACGCGCTATGGCCACTCGTTCGCACATGCCCTCGCGGCCTGTCCGCTACACCTTACGAGAACCGGACGCACACGCCCCGTGGACGGGCGGACGGCTACCATGACCAACCGACTTCGTAGCATGTTGGGTACCGACCACATCGGGACCACTGCACTACACCTGCTGAGCAGCTCCCTGGCCCCGACTACGTACGCCAACTACGACAGCGGCATGCGTCAATTTGCCGCTTTTTGCCACGAGGAGGACATCCATCCGCTACATGCTACTACACAGTCGGTCGTTCGCTACACGGCATGGTTGGGACTGCAAGGTACCGTCGCCGCTGCATCGCTACAACAGTACTACTCGGCCATTAACAAGTTTTTCCGCGACCACCAGCAGCAGCCGATCGCGGTCGGGGACCTTTTGGCCGACGCTCGACGCGGACTCGAGATGCAACAACAGCGTATACAGGCAGCGGACTCGCGCCTCCCGTTACCAGCCCCTCTAGCACTCTCGCTACTCACAGCCGCCGCCGACCTCCGTAAACACCTCCGGTGGACACCTACTTCCCGGCACCTCATCGCGCAATTTCGCGCGCTACTGGCAATCTGCACAAACTATGCGTTTTTATGCAGAGCCGAATCAGGTGTAAGGTGTTTAACACAAGACCTCGTCGTCGACCGCCCATCCCAGAAAATTTGGCTTTTCATCCGCAAAGCTAAGGGCGATCAGAGGCGCAGCGCAGCCGACAAGCTTATCCTCGCTATCCCGACGACTGCCAATCCGGTGCTGGCCGAACTACTAGAATATTATTGCACGCAGCGGACTCCAAGAAATTCTACAACAACTCCCCCCCCGCCGCACTATGGAGCTTCGTACCTTACGAAAACTCCGGCGACTGGCAAGCAGCTGCAACACTCTCCGCCTGGCTCCTCGACGCATGCAACGCCGTCGGCGCCACACCTCCAAGTGGATTTAAATGGACATCGCACAACCTACGCAAAGGTGCCGCCTCCGCCGCTAGTTGCATCGGGACCCCACTCCACGTCGTCAAATACATGGGTGGTTGGGCCAAAAACAGCTCTGTGACAGAAGGAAAATACATCGACCCCACCATGACCCCATCTCTAGCGGCGTGGCAGTACTTCGGCTGGCTCGTCCCCGCCAACCCGCTTCATCAAGACTAGGCTGCGCAAACCTCCGGTTTATTACATACTGGCAAAACGTGCCCTCGGGTAAATAGTCAGATTGTTATAAATCTAGAGGTTTGCAAAACTTACTTGGGAATAATGGATTTATACCCGATTCGTATTAACAAGATGGGAAGAAAAATCTTCGATCTTGCTTTTTTTTTTAACATTTCTTACAAGAAAACCCGAGGAACAGGAAGGCATGCCACAGCATCAGCACTGCCTTCCTGAAAAGCGTCGCGGAGATAAGAACCCAGAGTGCCATGAAGAGCAGCAGAAAGACGTTGCATGAATTCTCGTCGCACATCCCCCAAAAAACGCCGAAACGGAAGAGAAGTAGATCGACGAACAAAATGCTGCATACGGACATAACTGTCAGAGCGCAAGGAACGAGAGTCAGCGGCCCCCATGCCAGGGAAGCGACGTACAGCCACCAAAATAGCCAAGCGATCGACCAACTCAGCCGCCATCGGCGCCAACCGGCCCCCATCCTCCATGGCGAAGGGGTAGTAGTCATGGACCGACTGAACCGAAGGCGTGCCAAGCAAAGCGGAAGTGCGGAGGTCCGCATCAAGTTTGCCTTGCTGAGCTCCCAATGCAAGGCTGCCAGGGAGTGGAAGGCGAGCACCTATACGAGGAACGTTGGTGTTCGTGCGAGCACTTGTAACCGTCACATCAACAACAAGATGGCGGTGCGGAGCCATGAAGTCCAACCAAACCACATCCCCAGGACGATCACGTGAAGCTCCCGACCGAATACGGCGGACCTCCAACCGCAAGTCCCGGCCCTTAGTAGCCCCCGCTTCAAGCATGAACTCTTCAAGCACGTGGACAATGCGGTCATGGAGTTGAATGATATACCAAGAGCACGGGCACCGGGGGATATGGTCCATGAGCATAGCGGCTGTTGAGCGCTCACCCGACATAAAGATGCCCGATACCGTCGACGAAGATCCATACCCGCGAGATTCTGAAGGGGCCTCATTGCACCGAGGGCATTTTCGAACATGAGCGGCGCGCTCCGCAGTCAAGCCAAGCACCCGGTGGGCTGCCATCATATAGCAATCGGATGGCACCTTGAAACTGGACTCATGTGAAGCGAAAAAGAGAGCCAAAGCCCCGCGACCCGTACCCGAAGTCACCCTCATATAGTCCGGTGGGGAAGGTCTGCAAAACGCCAAGAGGTCAAGGTAGGCCCGGGCACGAAGAATGCGCGAAATGCCCCGTTGGATGTGGCCCCCAGAATCTCCCAAGCGAGTAAGAGCATCGGGAGTCGGAAGTTGTAGGCTAGTCACTTGGGTAGCGGGTGCCACCGCATTGTTGACCGTAGATACCACCAACTCGACATCGGGCCCGGCATAATCAGAAAGGTTTTGGTTCAGTGTGTTAGTCAAAACCACAAGCTCCGATTCCGAAAACCCGCCCATAGTGGAGATAGAGTCGTACGAATTGCGCAATTGGACCGCCCACGGTAAAGTAGAAGTGGCAACATTCAGTAGTTCCTGTCGGATGAGACCGTACAAAGGACCTAGCGACTCGGACTCGTAATCAGTAATCAGGTTGGCGAGGGTCGCAGTGAATGAAGCATAGTGAGCAGGTTCGGCGTCGAGCTCGAGGGACGGTACATTAAGCCCCCCAAACTCCGCCGGGAGGGAGAGCTGTCGTTTAGCACAATTCAGTTGATCGAGTGTTTGTGCGTCCAAAGAAACGCCCAAGATTCGATAAACTGCCGCACGAACGGCCCTATCTGCAGTAGCAAGGTACGGTCGGCAGATATCTGGGGGGAGGGTGCGGAGCAAGAAACCATAGCGGCGTACCGCACACGTGATCATCAAGCGGAAAGCGGCGTGAGTCCCTCCGAAGTCCGACATAGCAAAGCATACAATCTTGTCCAAGAGGAGTTGATGAGCCTCAACGGTGTCTTGCAGCCAAGAGTGAACATAGTTCTCGTTATGAGACGCTGGAGGGCCGTCTGCCATCGAGAAATCCATCGCCAAAGGGGCTCCAAGGTTACTAGTACCCGTAACAACGGGGACCATCGCCCGTATCACCTCGACAAGTTCAAGGGCCGTATCCGGAGGTACCATGCACGAAGATTTGATTGGTTGAACATTCGAGCAGACTTTCCCCATTTCCTCCGTAGCCACCGTAATCACAGTCGGGACGAAAGGCGTTTTGATCAGATACTTGCCATCATCAGAAAAGGCTTGGATCGCCGCTGAATCCTTGCACCGTTCTCCAATATTCCGGAGGGGGGTGCTTATCGCCAGGTTGAACAAAAGCGGGCCAAGAGGATCTCCTTGACGGACACCCGTACGAGATTGAACCGTGCCGTGTAGGAGCGAAGCATCGTTGGGGTCGAAGTAATACACCGTGGAGTCCCGTGAATATATCATCTCAACCAACGGGATAATGGGATGCAAGTCAGGGTTCTTGTACAGCTCCGCAAGGAAACTCCGGCGGGAGATGGTGTTGAAGGCGTTTTCCAGGTCCAAGCTTAGAAGGCTGCAATCAGGAATAGCTTGTAGGCCAATGCGAGTGGTATGAATGGCTCGCTCGATACCCGCTTTGGTGAAAACCGATCGTTGTACAGGGCCAAGGTGGTCGGCCGCGACAGTCGCTATCCGCGCTATGGCGTGACAATGAGCTAACCGCGACAAAACGCTGCCAGCAGCCAACGGCCGGACTTTAGGAGCCTCACCTCGAAGGCGAGTGGCGTCGCGGTCAACCCCAGTTTGCTTGTGAAGAGCCCACCCGGTCGCACTCGCCAGAAAGTCCGCCGCAGCCTCGGGAATGTTTCCCGCCGAGTAGCGGTTAACCCACTTACGCCATGCCGGAACATTCAAGTCACGGACATGTTCCCATCGCCAGCCATCAACGTGGGGGGCTGACAAGCGAGGTGCTTTTCTCAAGACAAGGAGCATAGACTCCTCCCATATTTTGAGGCTATCACTGTCATCTAAATACGTGAGGGGTGGGCGCGCCGGGGGGGGCAGAGGGTCGGGGAGATCACAGTCTGGATGGGGAGTACCGGGAGGAGGATGCAACCGCTGAAGAGCGGCCAAAGCCGCGTCCGCGTCCTCCACCATTCCGAAGTCGGCTCCGTCTAGGGCCATCCGGGCCCGTCGCAACTGGCCAACTTCCACTAGCTCACGGGCCCGACGGAAGGCAGCACGGCGTCGGAGGTCACTTTCAGAAAGGCGAGTCGGTGGGTGGTGCTGCTCTCGTTGAGTGTTCTGGGCCCGGCGACGGCGAGAGCCCCCCCCACCCCGGCCCCGACCGCCGGGGCGTCTAGGCGCAGAAGCTCCCGGGCACGCACGTGCAAGCTCACCTCCATCTCGAATATCACGTAGAAGGGTGTCAATGCCCGTGAGTCCGTCCTCTCCGGACGTAGAGAACCAGAGACGGACTCGACGTTGAACCAGGGAGCGGATGCGAGCACCGGTCGCCGCCGGGAACGGTCGGAGGAGGAGGCCGCCAAAGAGGTGAATTGCCAAAAAAGCTCCAGCAGCCCGAGAGTCCGTTGAGGGAAGGGAGGTCGCATATTCGAGGGTGTCTTGTAGGGCAGAACGTAGGTCGTCTCTCGCTGTCGCACAAACCCCTCGGGCCGCAGTGACAGGTCTGAACTCAAGTAGACAAGCGACCGGGTCGTTGTCGGAGCACCATGAGGCAGGAGTAGCGGCCCGAGGGGGGGATCGGAGAGCAGCCTCTCGGCGGAGTGCAGCTGCAGATGAGGGCATAAAAGGTTGTCCATGAGGTATCGGGGGTCCATCATGTGTAGGGGGGGGAGTGAGGGGGGTAAGCTCCGGTTCGGCCCGGGGTGGGGAAGGGAGTGGAGCCAAGGGGGGGAGGCCACCCCAAGCAGGGGGGGGAGGGGTGACAGCCATTCGGAGGGGGCGTGATCCAATGAGCGGCGGCCGGGAGCTGCCAACATAGTCGTGGGGCAGCATTGGAGAAACGGGAGCAGCCACACAGTGTAGGCATGGAGCGGTAAGAGGGCGAGCTTGGGTGGCAGATAGAAGGTGGTCGCCCGAGGCACAAAGGGAAAACAAGGCCGGAGAGGAGGTCGCAAGGTGGCGAGCTTGGCGACGGTGTGCGGAAGTAGAGGGGCCATTGCCAATTATGAACATGTTCGTGTGTCTGGCGAAATTAGAGCGCCATTTACGCCCAGCAAACCGTATGCCACACGGAGCGCAAGTGTAACATTCCCCCCGCGACGGGGATAGAACACCCGATGCACTTAGGCCCGGTTCCGACCCTGAAGCTCCAGCATGGGCACCAACTGCAGCAACCGCATCTCGCCAGCTTCCAACAGCATCATCTCGCCGCCAACCAGCTCCAGCCCTCCGCCCGGCAGCAGAAGCACTCTGCCCATTGGCACCAGTAGCTGCAGAACCGGCACCGCTGTCAATCCTTTGCCCACGGGCTGTGGCAGCATCGGCGAGTCGCTGACCGGCACTTGCGGGAGCACCACTAGCAACGCCATCACCTGCTGGATCTCTCTGTCCAACAGCCCATGCCGCAGCAACCGGGCGCGGGTCAGCACAGGCAGGTGCAGAAGCACCACCAGCGGCCCTGCCACCAGCCACATGTCTGCGCCCACAAGCACCATCACCAACACTAGCAGCCCGGCGCGAGCGAGCTCCGGCAGCCGCAAGTCCCATAGATGTAGCAGTTGCAACAGATGCAGCACCACTCGCCGCAGTCCTCTGCTCATGGACACTGGTAGCAACGGCTGAGCGCCAACCACCACCAACAGGTGCCAAGGGGTCTCCGGCAGCAACATAGCCAGCTCTTTGCCCATTAGGACCACCACATGTAGTACCTTCACTACCGGCAGCAGTAGCAGCAGTAACAACACCCCAAGTTGTAGCCCTCCGCACATCAGCAGCAGCGCGCTGATCTCCAGTAGGAACGGCACTCTCCGCACTCCAACCAGCACCACCACGTGTAGCAGCATGAGCAGCTGCACCCTCCGTAGCAACACCAGTAACACCAACACCCCTAGATGCGGCTTTGCACACGCCATTCTCACCAGCAACAGTCGACCGCCGACCAACAGCCGCAGCAGAAGCAGCAGGAGCAACGGCGGCACCAGCACGACCATTATCTCGACGTCCGCCGGCTGCTGCAGCAGCAGCAGTTGTGCGCCGACCGGCACCAGCAACACCACCACCAGCAATAGCGACGGCGGCACCAACACGACCAGTATCTCGACGTCCGCCGGCTGATGCAACAACAGCAGCAGCAGCCATGCGCCGACCAGCAGCACCACCACCAGCAACGGCGGCACCAGCACTACCAATGTCTCCACGTCCGCCGGTTGCTGCAGCAACAACAGCAGCATCTGTGCGCCGAACGGCACCAGCACCAGCACCAGCAACAACAACAGCAGCACCAACCCGACCAGTATCTCGACGTCCGCCGGCTGCTGCAGCAGCAGCAGCAGCAGCTGTGCGCCGTCCAGCCCCAACAGCAGCACCAGCAGCAGCAGCAACAGCAACGGCGGCACCAGCACTACAAGTGTCGCTATGTCCGGCAGCTGCAGCAGCAACAGCAGCAGCAGCCGTACGTCGACCAGCACCACCACCAACAGCAGGAGCAGCAACAGCAATAGCGGCACCAGCACTACCAGTGTGTCTACGTCCGCCGGCTGCTGCAGCAACAGCAGCAGCAGCCGTGCGCCGACCAGCACCACCCTCAGCAGCAGCAGCAGCAGCAGCAGCAACGGCGGAACCAACACTACAAGTGTCTCTATGTCCGGCAGCTGCTGCAACAACAGCAGCAGCAGCCGTGCGCCGACTAGCACCACCACCAGCAGCAGCAACATCAGCAGCAGCTGTGCGCCGACCAGCACCACCCTCAGCAGCAGCAGCAGCAGCAGCAACGGCGGCACCAGCACTACCAGTGTCTCTATGTCCGGCAGCTGCTGAAGCAACAGCAGCAGTAGCCGTGCGCCGACCAGCACCACCTCCATCAGCAGCAGCAACAGCAACGGCGGAACCAACACTACCAGTGTCTCTACGTTCGCCGGCTGCTGCAGCAAGAGCAGCAGCAGCCGTGCGCCGACCAGCACCACTCTCCGCAGCAGCAGCAGCAGCAACAACAGCGGCACCAGCACTACAAGTGTCTCTATGTCCGGCAGCTGCTGCAGCAACAGCAGCAGCAGCCGTGCGCCGACCAGCACCACCAGCAAGCAACAGCAGCAGTAGCAGCAACGGCGGAACCAACACTACCAATGTCTCTACTTCCGCCGGCTGCAGCAGCAGCAGCAACAGCAGCTGTGCGCCGACCAGCCCCAACAGCAGCACCAGCAGCAGCAGCAACGTCGGTACCAACACTACCAGCGTCTCTATGGCAGGCGGCTGCTGCAGCAACAGCGGCAGCAGCTCTACGCTGAAAGGCATCGGCAGCCTCCCTCGAACCACCGGCGGCAGGGGCAGCCCGCCGCCCACCAGCGGTAGCCCTAGCAGCTCGCCGCAGAGGAGCAGGTTTTTCCGACCGACTCGTAAGCGGGCGACGGACGGCGCAAGTGGCGCGCACGACAGATGCCCAAGAGCCACCGAGGGGGGGTAGAGACAAAGCAGAGCGAAGAGGGCGTCGCGCATTGTGACGAGGAGTAGCGCGGCGCCCCGATGCGGAGGTACCGACAAGGGATGCGGGGGGGGGGGACAGCAGACGACGCACGGACCGTAGCACGGGCCCGACGAGCAGCAGAATCGCGACGGGGAGGTCCAGACGCGGAGGACCGGGCGAAAGGGGGAAGAGGAGAAGGGGAAGCCAGTCGGGACGGCCCGGGAGCAAGACGCGAAGGCCGGTCAATGGCCCGGTCGTCGGCCATAACGAGGCCCCGGGAGCAGCGTTGATCGCTACAAAACACGTAGAGCCACCCCCTCCCCAGCCTCCCCGCTACGAACAGGGAGGAGGGAGGGAGGGTGAGGAGCAGGCGGGGGCAACCTGCCTGAGCTCCGACGAGGTCCTCCGCCGACGAGGTCCTCCGACCGACGAGGATGAGTGGCGGATGAATATCTTGCTTTTTTCCATCTCATATACTGGCAAGATTCCGGAATCTCGGTTTGGAATCTTGCCATATGGATTATTCTGCTTGGGCCGAATATTACCCGCATCATGTACAGAAAATATCCGTGCATGCGAGAGAATCAAAATGCCTTCTATCGCTGAACTGCAGCCACCGAGCGAGTACAATTGGCGGCTGATCACTTCATTATAGTGGAAGTCCTCTTCTACCCTCAAGCAACCCAAGTCCTTTGAGCACGCGGCGGTAAAAAGAGGTGCACTATGGACGTTGGCGGAGAGCGAGCGAGCGTCTCCTCGGAGGGTATTGGTATGTCGTCGTTGCCCCATCATCCCTTTCCCACCCGCGCCTTCCGTAGTTCTCGGAGGAAACGTTCTTGCATCTATCCATATCACTTCCCACCTTTCATGTCCCACTTCGTTAGACATTTGCGCGCAGGTTCAGGATCCCTTGGGGGCACTTCTAACGATCCGCGGTGCCCGTGGAACTGGAAGGTTTGCGAGGCGGTATGCGCGGTGGGCGCGGCGCTTGCGGCATCGGTACATATGAAAGTACCCGTAATAATACACAGAATCTTACCTGTGAAATACGAATTGGGTCCCAGCCGCCACCCAGATTCGGCGTAGAATCTCAAACTGTACGGGATACCGGAATCTTCCACCGGCGAATCTTCCTCTAATACGAATCGCGGCTTTACCTGTACTGCTGCGCCGAAAAATAATTAATTTTTTTCTTACAAGAAAAAGCAGTGGAGGCCACCAAGCAAAAAAGAAGAAAGGAGGGGAAAAAAATCTAAGCCCGAGGAACAGGAAGGCATGCCACAGCGTCAGCACTGCCCTCCTAAACAGCGTCGCGGAGATAAGAACCCAGACTGCCATGAAGAGCAGCAGAAAAAAAAACTGTGTAAGGACTGCGACAGCGTACTCAAATTGTGGATTACAAACAATAAAGC
The DNA here is from genome assembly GCA_026401115.1 of Tetraselmis chui. NCBI lineage: Eukaryota > Viridiplantae > Chlorophyta > Chlorodendrophyceae > Chlorodendrales > Chlorodendraceae > Tetraselmis > Tetraselmis chui. The sequence continues at coordinate 21,133 of JAPMLY010002240.1, read as the reverse complement.
AGTATCAAATCAAAAGGAAAAGTCGATGTCATCATAGCCGGTGATCGGGAAGTCAGTCCGGCTAGGATGTAGCACACCGCTTGGTTGGCTTCGTGCAGCAAAATTTTCTAGGAAAGTTTGCACCGCTAATATGACGGAGCACTAACCAATTAATTCTAGGTTAGTGCTCCGCTTCGTCGCAGTGTCGCACTCGCTCCAAAACCCACTTGCTTCCTTGTGGTTATTCGGTACCGCTCCCCGCTTGTAGTATGAGTTGTCGGTGTGTAAGTGTGCTGTCTCCATTGTTCGATGGATAGGCTTGCCATTGGAGTGAGTGGGTCAGTGGGCGCCTTTGTCCACCATTATAGATCCCGTCTGAGTTGTGGGGTCATCCGCAACTTGAATACCCACCTACATGTCGCCGATCAAGCATTTGTGTCATCATGCTAGGGATCGATGATATCGTCCGGACTACATTACCGTATTTCGTGGTGATTTCGGAGACCCCGAATGTGAAATCTACCGGAAATCACAGCGAAATGCGCTTATTGTAAAATATCGACGATACCATCGAACCCTAGCCTTAAATTTTGTGACGGCTAGCCCCTCAAGCTAATTGTTGACAAAAATCTGTTACGTTCTTGCGTATTGTTGTTATCATTGCAAGTGAGCGTGCATATGGCGAAAGTTGGAAGAGACGTCTATCTAGTGTGTTAACAGTATAATTTTATTAAAGAAAGAAATGGTAAATTGTGTTTGTCACCTCCCTCCATTGTACCAGGTTTAAACATGTCTAGCGTTACTAGATTTCGCATGCCATCGCGTGGTCCTCGTACCAGCCGTTAGGGCTTTCGTAACGATTTGAACAAACTAACGACGCGGCTTGTCCGTCTCGAGAAATAAGACCATCGCGTCGTGTAGCAAGTTAGATTAAATGTGCGTATTGTACGTACCGGGGGGTTGTGGTAGCCTAAGCTAGTACCCTGAGGTAAATTGCAGTGACGATGTTCCGCATTAGGTTGGTTGTGCTCGCGCGCCTATGGACGGGGATATGGGTGGTGAGACACCGCGTAGCGATTATTGCCAGCTATAGGGGGGAAGAGCCACGCGCGGCGCGATAAGCGGGATATACCACGTAATCTATTGGGCGTTAGAGCCGTGTTCCTCCTCCCGGTACACGGCTCGGGCGAAAAGGAACACGGCTTTGCTTCGTTAGAGCCGTGTTCCTCAAGCCGTGTTCCTTTTCGCCAAAGCCTTGCTCTTTTTCGGCCGGTACACGGCTCGCGAGTATAATCGGAATACAAGTAAAAGCGATATTTTCGGTATACCATTTTCTTATTGGAATAAAGGCTTTTCATCCCTCAGATGAAAAAGTACGGATCAATTTAATAACGAGTATATAAACTATGTCATGAAATGTATCATTACATGATAGTACTACTCGTCACACTCGTACCCTCCCCCTCTTGACAAATCAATGAGGCCGGCCGTGAGGCCATCCTCCGCGGTAGTCTTGGCTCCTTTACCGAAGCAATCGTTGAGACTTAGGAATGCGCGCTACGTGAACGTTCGTGACGATGTCGATATACGCATGAGTTTGGGCAAACGCGTGCCATTGGGGCGTCTCATTGGGGCGTCCATATTAATTCATGTAACGCATTTGTACAGTTTACCTAGCTCAGCTAGTGCCAAGTTGTGGAATGTCGTCATCGTTGAGGTGCGTCGTGAACAACAAATATTTCCTACCTTGAACAATCAATGGCTTGATGCACACATTTGAGATGCGGGAGACGTCGAATTCGTCATCATCGTCTTCTAGCGTCGTAACCGGGCCAGCATTGCGAAGTGAAGTTGTAGAGCGTGGCATTACATTGTTTACATGAAAAACTAGGTTTCCATGTATTCGTAATCTCTAACTGTTTTCTAGTAACCGTAATATGTAATTGTGTTTCCCGCAAGGAGTGGGTCCGGATCTTTCCGAGCAAACATGTCATCCTTTATAACTCCAAAACTCTCACGAAATCAACACGAATGTTACACGAATTGTCTCGGATCTACTCAGATTGGCGGGTTCGAACCGTACGTTAATTAGCCGGATCTACTGCCTAGTTTCCCGATCACGCGGGTTTCGGCTAGGCTGTCCTCGCGAGAAGAAGTTCTTTGTAACAATTGTCACCTGTCTCCTCGGACAAAATATGGGGTTGTTGACGGTTTTGAACGAGCTTGCATCTCAACTTTGTGCAATTGTAACACCGAGCGTGCCACAACGTGTCCTTCTTGTAACAATAGCAACCGCTCCGTAGCGTGTTGCGAAACTGAAAGTGAAGGTGACTGCGTTGTTCACAAATTCCACTCGAGGTAAGAAGGTTTTCCAGTCTGAGCCAGCGCATTAGCATAAACAACACATTAATTGTTGGAACGTGATGTTGACTCGTTTTGTAAGGCCGTCCGTCTCATGGTGTCGACAGGAAGACGTTCCGAAGCGTCTCCAAAGAATTTGCGAGAAGCCAACGGCGAATTTCGGGTCGAGATCACTGACGAGCAATCGTCGGGGTAGTCCGTCAAATTTGTATATTCCCTGTAAAATGGCGAAAGCGTGTGAATATCAAGACCCTCCGAAAATAGTGTGACGGTCAGCCTCTCAAGCAAACTGTTGACACAAATATGTTTTGTTCCTACTTATTGTTGTTGTCACTAAAGGTGAGAGTACATATGGAGAAAATTATAAGAGATGTGTGATTGTTTAGTGTGTTCAAACAAAGAAATGGTAAAATATATTTACCACCTCCCTCCACTGCATTGGGCTTCAATAAGTATAGCATGACTCACTCTCGCATGCCTTCGCGTGGTCCTCGTGTCAAGCGTTAGGGCTCTCGTAACGGTCTGAACAAATTAGTGATGCGGCTTGTATGTCTCGGGAAAACAAAACGTGTCGTGTGGCAAGTTAGACAATCTGTGCGTACTTTACGTAACGGGAGGTACTAGGAGAACAACGTTGTACATTACCCTTGAGCTGCATTGCAGTGGCGACGTAACCGCAGCACGTCCTTTCGATGGTAAAGTACGGATGAGATTAGTAACGAGTACATGAACCATGTCATGTAATGTATTGTTATGTGACGGTACTCGTCATAAGGGCCCTGCCTCGATCCAAGAACACCCTCGTCCGAGATAGCTACCGCCCCTCCCTTTGCAACTCTCCTCCCAGCATAGGCTACCCCCTCCCTTCGGGTAGGGGAGAGAAAACCATAGTGACGAATGGATGCCGTCTATCGCAGCTCGTCCCGTCGCGTTGTTTCTGGTACCGGCTGATCTTTACAATATCGCCCGCCTTCCCCTTGTGGCTTACAGTGCCAAGGGGAAGGCGATGTGCTTTTGCGATAACCCTAGCACACCGCATCATGTACTCTTGTCGGTTAGCGAGGAGAGGTTGCGTGGGAAAGATAGATCGGGACTCCGACCTCAAAGGTGCTAGATACAGACGTTTTATCCGAAACTCAGTGTACATGTTTTTTTTCCGGCGGCGGCCGATATGAAATCAGCGCACCTAGAACGTGCCGCTGTTCTCGCCTCGGTTATCCTCCTCACTGCTTGTGTCAAGCTCCACTCCCTTGGATGGGTTTGCTCGACCTAAGTAGCGTTGGTCGACGTTGAGCGAGCGCCCTTTCCTAGCGTTGCTTCCCGGCTGTCCGCCGCCAGCTCCAACACTTGCGTCTCACCGTTGATCCGTCCGCGCACGCTTCTCGCCAACAATATTTCACAAGTATCTCTCCCTCCTCCTTATTGTGACAGTTGTTGGGGGTGGAAACGGATAGTTATATGTACATGTTACCATTGCTTACTAGCACAATGCCGTAAAATGTTTTGATGAAAATCCTGATATCTCCGTAACTGTTTTGAAAATCACTTATCTTACTATCCCAACGGAAACTTCAGCTCTTAAGCTAGGTGTTGACGCCCTCATTTAGGGCACGAGACTAAGTGGGCGACCGTTAGGCAGGGGAATTGTTTGTGACGTTGCCGTCACACCCTAGCGCAAGCCGCAAGCTACCCACTGGTTAGGGCCGCGGTTCTCTCCAATGCAGCTTGGAGGATACCAAGGAGCGCACTAGGTGCCGGAAATGCGGGTGTTGGTGTTTGGGTGACCGGTTGGGCTTGTGATCTTGCGGACGACGAGTCGAGATATGTCGCTACTGCTGATTCAACGCTTATCAATGCCATCACACGCTCGAGCAGTTCAGCTTTGTTTCCTTTCACGTCAATGCCCCCAGGAAGGTCGTCGTGCGCGAGTAGTGCCTTCAACTCCGTCACGCGGAGGGATTTAACCACGCAGGGGCCGCCTTTAGCGACCTTTTCGCGCAAGGTGAGCGCCTTCGTTATCGCGCCGACGACATTCCTGCGTTGTTTTGACTCCCCTCGTCTATGTCGGCCTTTTCTTGTGCTTTACGCTTCCGCTCATTGTCTTTGAACCGCAAAATAGCTAACGCCTCAGCGCGTGTTGCACTTCTAGTAAGTCCCCATATGTCCTTTGCCGTTATGCGGCCAGCTCGGCTCTCCCCGGCGCCCTCGTCTTGGGCGTCGTCGTCAACGCCATCCGCATGTCAGGGACGATGCGGACACTCTCTTGCATTACTTCATAGATATTAAGGTAAGTGGACAAGACCTCCTCCTTAGACTTGGCTGCCATATCTCCCAAAACGGGAAGCTTTTGAAAAACACCCGAAAGCCCCTCTTGGAGGTGCTTAGGGAAATACGGGAGATGCTCCGCTGGTGTTGTTGATTGCTGGCCGTGATTGATGGCTTGTGCCTCGGTAGGGCTAGATGACGCTTGCAGAATCCTCAACTATACCTCCCGGGCACGGGCATATATGTCGGTAGTGTTGCAGCTAGCAACGGTTGGAGACACGGGGAGAGGTGTCCCCCCTTAGGCACTCTTGGCAAAAGAGCTACCGGAGTCGCGCTTGTCCGGACACCTTTTGTTTCCGGCCCGACTTCCCCTTCCGGCCCGCACCCCGAGGTCGTTCCAGAAAGGCTACTTCCGTCGCCATTGATATTGCACGTTTCGAAGGAAGGATATACCGAATGGTCGGGACTAATGCTAGCGGCGGCGTTGGCGAACTTCAGCGGATTTCCCATTGCGGTGGCCCGCCTGTAAATTTGCTGGTTGAGGACGGGGCGATCGGTGGTGGATACGCTCACAAAAACCTCTTTGGCGGCCTTCAAACCGCACGCAAGGTAGCATGTCCCAATCGTGTCGTCCTCCCAGATTTTCAAGGCACGAGCATATAGGTGGTTGCGAAGATTATTGGACAGGTTGACGACATGCCGCAAAGGAGCGTTGGGGCGGCGAGGGCGGGATGGGTTATAAATATTGTCCTCGGGGCCATGCGACCCTGGGTCCGCACCAACTGCAAGACCCATCACCGAAGCGCAGACTTTGCGTGCGCACGTATATGCAAGTCAAACTATTGGCATATGTGAATGCATGTCGATTTTATATGTGCTCAATGAAATCGGCGAGTGAGAGTGAGAACGATATCCTATGGGCTGTCGAGGATCGGGGGTTTCTAATATCAAAAACGGACAAAATCGTCGGCGCACCTTGCTGGCGGGCGCATCGCCACCACCAGTTCAATACAACAAAAAATCCCGTGACCTTGCACAACAGTCTTTATATTACCTCTGGCCTCCGTTTGGTGGTTGTGGGCAGGTGTGAGCTTGGTTGAGGTGTTGAAGACATGTGGCTTTTTTCGTTACGGTAGCGTCCCTTACACTATGTTTTGAAGTTGAATGGCACCGAGCCACCGACTTGCTCTAGCGTCGTGCCGGCAGTCAAACGACTCGAATTGCCGCCATTGCATCCCAATCGTTGACTTACCTCCTAAGGTATAATATTCGCGTGCCCGTGGGTCAAACTTTCACCTCCGGGAAGTGCCTCTCACGTGTCTTCAAAGCGAAAAGTTTTACGGCAACTGGCTACTAAGTGGCGGGTGGCCAGAAAGTAAAATTAAGAGGTAGACTCCATCAGGGGGTTGCTCATTGGCAACCGTGTTCGCTAAGTGATTAGCTATGTCGTTACCCATGGAGTCAATGTGTGCTTTTATTTGACCGATGTGGGTGTTGAGGCCTCCCGCGGTACGGGTTTGGAGTGAAGATATGATAGAGGAAAGAATTTGCTATGTGTGGTGTTTTTGCATAGTGTGTGGACTGCGGATCTACATGTGGATGAGTCTCAGTGAGCAAGCGCTGTCGGACAGGAGGGTAGGGTGGCCTAGTTCCAGTCCAAGGTCAATGGCTGCAAGTTCGGCCCTATTAATGGTATGTGCTAGTGCTGTAGAAGTGACTAGGATTCTGGGGGATGTGCGTGAAGACGGGTGGGTAGCAGCGCGGCCCCTAGGGGGGTGGAGCGCTCTTTTTCGGAGCCGTCCGTGTAGACAAATATTTTCCAAGCTTGGTTGAGGTCATAGGGTAGAGAAAGGATGTGGTCGTGCGTGCGGTAGGGGGGTGCGTTAGTGTTTAGAAAATTGGATGTACGTTAAAGAATGGGGAGTGGTGAGAAAAGCAAAATGGTTTGCTCCATTGGCATGCCAAAAGGGGGAGGGTACAAGTGTAACGAGTATTGTCATGTAAGAATGTATTACGTGAAGTTGCACATGTTCTCTTTCATATTTTGATCCGTACTTTCCATCGGAAGGACGTACTTGCTATGGCAGTTTGCTTTCTCAAAGCTAAGTGCTCACACAACTCATTTATGTACTCCTTAAATCTTATGTCTCTGCAAGTTGAAGTGCATATGGGGGGAGAGATGCGAAGATGTTTGATTTTTTTAGTGTTTAACAATAGATTCTAATCGAGCAAAGGAATTGTTTAAAAGCTTCTCTCACATTCCTCTATTGCACGAGGCTTAAATAGCTTTCACCTACCTAGCTTGCGCATGCTCTCGCTTGGTCCTCGTACCATGTGCTAGGGCTCTCTTACCGTTGTCAGCATACTAGCGACGTGGCTCATTTAGCATTGGGAACCTCGTTTAAGGCATCGTCTAGCTAGTTAGATATATTGTGCGTACATGTACGTACCGGGAGGTAATGGTAGTACAGTGCGCATCAATACCCTCACTAAATTACAGTAGCGACGTACCCACGATGTACGTCTTTTCGATGGAAAGGCACGAATTTGACCTAGTAACGAGTACCTATACTATGTTCTGCAAAGTACTGTTGCACGACTGTACTTGTCACACTCGTACTCTCCCCCTCTTGACAGATCTTGAGGACATCCGTGAGGTTGACCTCCTTGGTCTAGGCTCCTTTACAAAAGCATTTATTGGAACTCAAGAATGCGCGTTGGGTGAGCGTGCATGAAGTCGATGACTGTACGCCAGAATATTGGCAAACTTGTGCCATTGGGGCTGTTAGCACTAGCATCCCCTTGCCTAGTGTTTATGTACAAGGTAGTTATTTGTCAACCTAGTACTTAGTGCTATTAGCGGTAAAAATTGAAATTGAAATTGTTTACAACAATACCAGTATAAACCGGCTGTTGTCTCTGGGCCCCCCCGGTCAACGCCTAACAATGTTGGATTTATATGCTGGAGTAGACCGTAAACCACTAATCCCAACCTCTCCATTGGCAGTGACGATGCCGTCCAAAAGATATAGGTAACCATGTATTTATTATTTTTTGATCTATACGTATTTATTTTTGGGTACATTATGAAATAAAAAAGTGTCGCTAGTCTCCACGATACGCGGCATGCTCTAGCCGCTGCGGGGTCGTTGATTACCAGGGTTGTTCACCTTGAGCTGGTCGAGTCGAACATGCGTGACCTCGGCTCCTGTGCGACTCCGGTCGTGCCGGAGCAAGGGGGGAAAGGCAGGTGAAAAACCCCCCTCGCTCAGGTCGTCGTCGGTCCCGTCTCGATCCGTACTTGATCGTCGGACCTCGTAGCTGATTCGCCACATCTAGGTCATGCTAGGCATGTAACTACCTAGTCGACAACCCATGGAGGCGCACAACTCACTCGGAAACGACCTATCGACGATCCAATGGTCGAGGCGTCGAAACGTTGGCAACGAGGTGAAGGATCTGGGTTTGGTCGAGGTCGTGGTCGTGGCGATGGACATGGAGGCCATGGCCGACCTTCTCCAAACAATGGCCGAATCGGTTTCAACGCCATCGCTAAATCTTTGACCCCACAAAAGCGCAAACGGCATCAAGAGGAGGGGCTTTGCTTCAAATGCCAAAATAAGGGGCATCGTCTCTCTCAATACCCGGAGCTAAAAGGCAAGGAGGCAGTTGGCGCTGCATCGGAGCAGAAATGATGGTGGCAAGACTGCTCTTCCGACTAACTGGAGCATGTGTCTACATCTAATGGTCGTCCGGAGACACTTCTAGCGACAAAGGTCGTCGAACCCCATTCGACACCTCCATCGATTTAAGTCACGACACCTGCGAAATTAGTAGCAAGTCGTCGTCGTCAAAACAAGCGGAGAGAGAGTTATAGGCATGTAACAGGACGTTCGATTGATTGGAAACGGGTTGACTCTGCTGTGGAATAACCTATGCACGCACGATTTGACTTCACTTGGAGGGTTGTGCTAATGACGAGGTTTTAACTCGCACAATAACTTACCTCACTTTTCGCCGAGCGACTCTGCCCTCGTGAGAGAATTGAGTGGAGAGCGAGTGTTCGTCAATCCACCCTCTGACTTTGGTAGTTAGCAAAACAAATCGGTCGCCATTTCGAGAGTTGTAGGCGTACATATCGGATATTTACGATGGCTGTATTTGTTCTTTGTAAGTTGGCTGAGTTCAACGAGCTCACTCGACACTGGAAACTCTACCAAAAATTCCAAGAAAGGATACATATGTTACTCGTCAGTCGCTGGACGATCCGACCCAAGAGGAGGTTGTTGCTCATGCTCCTTGCCATGTTTAGCTGTGTTTAGTCGACGCTTATTGTACCTTTATTTACAATCCAGCTCCGACTACAATTCCTAATGAACTCACTTCAGTACCAATACCACCATACGGCCCGGAAGAGTCCATCACTACGCTAAGACAGTTTAGGGTTTCCCGGAAGCTAGAGTCATGTTAACGGACCTCATTGAAGCTCGGCCTTCGATTCGAACAAAGTTGCTTGTGAAAACTCATAATGGGGGACAACTAATTTCTAGATTAGTTGACTGCGCTGCGACTCTTGACTTCGTGTTTGAAGATTTCGTGAGACGCTTTGTTGTACAGACTCGTAAGTATTAGACCAAGACTCATATTTGACTCGCTAATGGTCAACGTGTGACGTCGTCGACAGACTGTAACATCACCTTCGAGCTAGCTCGCCATGAGTTTGAACATACTTTTTACGTCTTACGTGACTCGCACGCTCTTGATTTGGTACTTGATTTACCATGGCTTGACGACGAGTAGGCCTCTTTACAGTTTGGCACGACGCGTGTTGTAACACTGATGGATGGAACACCATTACAAGCACTAATCGAGGAGCAACATCTTGAGTGTTTGTTAATGTCATCTAGCAAGATTCCGAAAGTCATGCGCAAAACGCGCCGCAACAAGGGACGTAACACTGAATTTCACGTGATTGATATTTCGTCACCAACAGAGCAACCAACGGAATTTCACACTTAAGAGGAGTTACTACAGCTAGTGAACTCGCCGCATGTAATCCGACAGCGGGATTGTCCCATCGACACAACTCGCCCGATGCAACGTCAACGTCTTAACATACTGTCATCCGCGGAGCGCCTTGAGCTTTAGCGGCAGCTCAAAGACGCAGTGGAGGCTAGCAGCTTGATTCGACCCAACCACCATGCGCTCGGTTCGCCAATTATGTGTGCGCGTAAGGTTGATGGCTCGCTGCAACTCTGCATTGACTACCGTGGGCTTAATAGGGTTACGTGTAAGGACACTTTCCCACTTCCGCGTGTGGATGGCACTCTCGATGATCTTAAGGATGGGAATTTTTAAACTCATCTTGACCTCGCGTATGGCTTCTGGCAAGTTCTAGTGCGCGATCATGACATCCACAAGACTGCGTTTCAGACACCCGGCGGCCTAATGGAATGGGTCGCCATACCGTTCGGATTGTGCAATGCACTATGTACGTTCCGGCGAATGATGAACGTTATCTTACGCGACTTTTTACACAATTTTGTTATAGTCTACCTCGACGATATCTTTGGCGTCTCAATCGGCTGGGTACTTTTGGCGCCTCAATCGCCTTTGGGTCCCGCGCAACTTTGAGCTTCGACTGAAAGTGATCACAAATAAACCTAGAATTAAACTTGATGAATGCTAACACGCTGCGGTTGAGCCATGAGCTCGCCGATCTCATTCGCCAGGGGTACTCCCAAGACTCGTTTAATGGGGACGAGAGTGAGTGGACGAAGACAGCCGGATTGAAGCCAGAGCTAGGTATTTTTGGTGTCTCAGTCGCCTTTGTGTCCCGCGGAACTTTGAGCTCCGACTGAAAGTGATCATAGAGACACACGACAATTCGTCAGTTGGTCACATAGGAGTCGCTAGCACTCTTGCCATAGCGCTCTACAGATTCTAGTGGTAACGAATTCGCCAATATGTGAAAGGTTTTTGTGAACGCTGCGTCGTGTGTCGACGAGATGGCTGCGACTCTTTACCCTTTACCTGTTCCACCTAGGTCATGCATGGCACACAATTGGTTTTGACTACCTAACACACTTACATGTGAGCAATGGCTTTGACGATGTGCTGGTTGTGGTCGACCATCTGACTCGAATGGCCCATTCTTTGTCATGCACAAAGAGCGTAACAAACGAGGAAAATGCTAATTTGCGTTTACATGGAGTCTACCGATTACACCGACAGCCTCGAGTGTTGGTTAGTGATCGCGACCCTGAACTCGTTAGTGGCTTATGGCAAACGCTCTTGAGACGTCTTGGAACGCGAATCAACATGTCTTCGAGCTGACACATAAAAACGGATTGGTTAACAAAACGCGTCAATAGCACGTTTCAGCATCTTCTACGTTGTTTATGTTGCCACGACGGACAAAATTGGGTACACTTGTTGCCTCAAGTGGAATTTGCGTACAACGCCACTCATGCGCTAGGGATTGAGCACACTCCCTTCGAGACTAATCTTGGGTTCTCTTCTGAGGAGCCCCCTAAACTATTGTTCAGCATGAGACCTTCAATTCCGGTTTTAGAAGACGCGTCAGAGCGGTTAAAATTGTTACATGAGGTACATGCTATGGTGCGCTCGGTGTTACGACTACACAAGGATGAGATGCAAGCTCGTTCAGAAACGTCGACATCCCCACACTTCGTTCGAGGAGACAAAAGGAGCAATGCTTCAAAGAACATGTTCTTAAGAGGGTAGCCTAACAAGAAGCGGCGCGATAGACAGCTAGGACCTTTTACTATGGAGGAGCAGATTGGGAAACACAGTCACAGATTGAAACTTCCAGCAATAGTACGCTTTCACCAGGTGTTTTACGTCAACAATTTACGACCTTGCTCTACAACTTCGCTACGACCACATATCCTAGTAACTGTTCCATAAGGAGACGACGAGGAGCTCGACGTCTCCCATATCTTTGTTGTGTGCATGAAGTCGTTACCTTGACGTCGAGGCAAATATTTACTCTTCGTGACGCACTCCAATGATGACGACATTCCACATGTTTGGCACCGGCTGAACGAGGTACACCGACGTGACCGAACCACGGCGTTACACGAGTTTTTGGAGACGCCCTTGTCGGAATCGGGAACGGATACTTACACGTAGGCCGTGCCGGCCCCGCAAGGGGGCCGGTTGTGGTGACTAAAGAAGTGAGCATAGAGAGATGGCGGCCGACGAAGGTACCGGCAAGGCCGGCCGACCGCCACTAGTAGAGAATAGAGTACCGCTAATATCATAACACTAAGTACTAGGATGACAAATAGCTACCTTGTACATAAGCACTAGGCAAGGGGATGCTAGTGCTAACAACCCCCCCTCAAGGTAGCTTAGGTCTTGTCGTCGCCCTTGCTTGTCTTCAAGGAAGGAGTCATCTTGGTCGTAGGCGTTGATCGGGTAGCGGTATCTCAAGCCGGGTACGTGACGCTACATGCGCTCACTGGAACGGGATGCTATAGGCGAGTTGCCGACAATGAACTGGTCCAAATGCACTGCGTAATGTACTAGTCTGACATGTAGCGGGAAAACCGTCCACGGGCGAATTAGCTATCGCATGAGAGCGACCGGCGGGGAAGGGGATAGGCCAACAGAGGTTCCAACAACATGTAGGCACTCGAAAGAAATAGTCGGGCGCTATCGTGTCAACTCCCCCCTTCGCCGTGGGCAAGGTTAGAACCTCGCTAAGTCATATGAGCGTTGCGGCGTTGCCTCGGGAAAAAACAACAACACTCCTATATAAAGTACGCGCGGGCCGAATTTTCGCGAATGCGTTTGAATTTGGTTTGAAACCAAATCCGGTCGATAGCAACGGTGAGCTAGCATGGTGGTGTAGACAACCAACCTAGGGCGGCCATATGTGACCATGGGCGGTTGGTGTCGGTAGTGGTAGTTCAAGCGAGTATCCAGGTTGCACGCTCTTCTCCTTGAGTGGTGGAGGCGGTACTGCTAGCCTAAGGCGGCCACGGGGGACCTTTGGCGGCTAGCGTCGGTGTTGACTTCATAGCGAGTATCCAGGTTGCACGCTCTTCTCCTACTTGGGGCTGCCGTATTTCGGAGGTCTGACTATCCCGGGTAACGTTGTAGGGGGCCCATAACCTATTGGAGTTTGGAAGTACAATGGTTACACGGGTAGTCTAGCCACCCCCGCTAGGGGGGCAGCAGTGGGGACAAAGGGAGTGGAAAGAGAGAAGTGGCGGCCGACCGCCACTAACGGGGAAATAGAGTACCGCTATTAGAACAACACTAACTACTAAATAAGGACTAGCTACCTTGTACATAAGCACTAGGTAATGCAATGCTAGTTCTAACAGTCTCGGTCCCCCTACCCGCCCTCGAGGTGACGGGGGACCTCGACAAGGGGGACCGTCGCGTCGGTAGGCGCGGCAACGATCTTGGGGCGGGGCTTACCGGATGCGGCGGCGGGATCGACGAGCGACCACGTGAGGAGGGTTTGTTTGCCAGCCTTTCCCCTCCTATCTTCGGCAAGACCAAAGTCACGCGGGAGCTAGATTAGGCTAGCCCGTCGCCCTTCCCGAACGCCGATCGGCCTAGGCCGATCAGCACCCCGGTTCGGTGAGAGCGGGCCGTGAATCGTGAAGGTCGAGCAACAATTTAGTTTTGCATTTCTTGACAAGTGGGTTTATCATTAGATATATTTACCTTAATTGATTTTTTATAACGTTGTTACTGCTTAGGCGAGGGGGGCTGTGGCAATTGCTGCGATTGCTTACAGGTTTTCAACTCCCGAGGAACGTCGACACACATTGCAAATAGGTGTGTCAATAGGTATACCTGGTCGAAAAGACTTGGTCTTGTCTTGATCGTAAGTCGTGTATCGCTGAGTATGGAGGGCCGATAGATGGGTGCCGGTCCAATTTGCCGGTTCGTTATGAACAATTTCAATTTCAATAATTGACGTACCCCCTCATCAACATCCACACATGGCCAGAGTCAACAGTTGAAAATCAAGAGTAAAAAACAAACTGCCTCGGTAACGACGTGTCCTCGTGACATAGCAGTTGATTAATAGTCACATCTCGTCAAAAGTCCGCCATTGAGTCACGTAACCAAAGTGAAGTAACTGGAATATACGGATGATCGAAAGGAGTAACCCGGTCTTAGTCGGCGTAAGCGAAAGACCGTCAATATCCATTGATTCTCGAACGACGAAAGTACCATCCGGATTAATGGTCGATTGGGCAGCAACATCTTGCTCGAGCTTGACATGAGTGCGTAAATTAGTTGTCACAAAAGGTACCGGAACAGATGCCGAGTAGACGTAAACAACATGGCGTTTCCCTTCAAGTAACGACACTCGAACATGATTGTTACTCAACACGGTTAAATCGTCGGGAGTCAAATTAAGGCCAATTTCCTCCAACAATTCACAAATAGCTGCGTAGCTAAGCTCTTCGTTAGGTAAGATCGAACCGGCAAGAAACTAACTTTCACCAATACGAGGTTTAACTATATAAAACGAGCTAAATGGTAGAGGCCTTGGAGCCTCCGACAAGGAGTACGACCACCACGTTATAACAAAGTCCAACATAAGCCATATCAAATTAATGAGGCAGTGTCGAACGGACCAAACAACAATAAAAGCGTGCGTCGACCAAAGAGCTCCGAAATCAGTGTGGTAATCTGACTTCTCAAAGCTAATTGCATACACCAATCAATTCTGTTTTGCTTATTGTTGTTGCCTCTGCATGTGGAAGTGCATATGGAGGGAGAGATGCGAAGATGTTTGACTGTTTCGTGTTTTACAGTAGATTCTAATCGAACAAAGGAATTGTTAACAAGGTTGTCTCACCTCCCTCTATTGCATTAGGCTTAAATAGCTTTCACCTAGCTAGCTTGCACATGCTCTCGCTTGGTCCTCGCACCATGTGCTAGGGCTCTCTAATAGCTTGCACATGCTCTCAATATTGACAATAACGACGTTCCCAATATTGTCAATAGACTAGCGACGCGGCTAATCCAATATTGGGAACGTCGTTTAGCATTGGGAACCTCGTTCAAGGCATCGTCTAGCTAGTTAGATTTATTGAGCGTACATGTACGTACCGGGAGGTATTGATAGTACAATGCGCATCAATACCCTCGCTAAATTATTGTAGCGACGTACCCACGATGTGCGTCCTTCCGATGGAAAAACACGAATTGGAACTAGTAACGAGTACTTATACAATTTTCTGCAATGTATTGTTGCATGATTGTACTCGACACATTGCGGTTGCGTCGCCAATGCTACATCTCGAGGACATTCTACAACATTGTACTACCACTACCGGTACCTATAGTACGCAATGCTAATTTAACATGCTACACGACGCTCATGTCTTATTTTTGGAGATAGATAGGCTACGTCGCTAGTCTGTTAAGACCGTTATGAAAGCTCAAACGCGCAAGCCACGAGGAGCATGCAACACCATATGGAGATGGCTAGGACAAACCTACTTGTGCCCGTTTGCATCATAAAGCTAATTGCTAGCAATCAGATGTGCTTGCTTGTTGTTGTTGTCTCTACGGGTGGATGTGCAAATGGAGAGATATGGAAGAGATGTCTTACTATGTAGTGTGTTAACACTATAATGTAGTTAAGCATACAATGGTTAATTGTGCTTGTCACCTCCCCCCAACAGGGACTGGATCCGCCATTTTTTTGTTGGGTTCGGATCCATGAGTACTTGTTTTTTAGGATCCGGAACTAGTGAGTACCTCTAAAAAAGGGATCCGGATCCCGCGATTACCTTTGATTCTAGGGTTCGGACCCCGCGATTACATGTGATTCTAGGGTCCGGATCCCGCGGTTACCTGTGATTCTAGGGTTCGGATCCAGCGATTACCTGTGATTCTAGGGTTCGGATCCAGCGAGTACCTGTCTTTTCGGTTCCGGAACCGAGTACATGAGTACTTCTAAAATTTTGGTTCCGTTGGATTCGTTGGGTTCGCGATTCCAACAAGTACTCGAAGTACTCATGCAAATTGATACAAATTGCGCATTTTGGGGGAAATTTGTACAGCAAATTCAATTTTTACATCTCTACTAGTTCTATGCGCCTGCTCATGCTTGGATCCCATACAGTAGATTTTGACTGAGGTATCCTAAACACCCTATCTGAATTCCCAACAAGCTCCTCTTCTGTACGTTGGATAGCCGTCGATGACAAGCTCTTCCATGATCTAGACGGTCTACTACTTCCCCGCTTGCCCCGCCATTGTTGCTAACTATGATAGGAGTTGGATGTGGACGGGCAGATTATGGTGGATTTCAAGCGCGTACGCACCGTTTAACTGGCCCTTGGGTGGGCTACAATCGATTCATGGCTGCGGAATGACAACAATCAGGGCTATTGAACCAATCCTAGACATACACCTCAGCAGATTTGCATTGCCAAATACCTCCCAAAAAAATAGCGTGTCACTTCGGGCCACCATAGAATCGTGAGATACTCGGAATCGTGAGTACTGATTGGGTATCGCGATTCCACATCGTTTTGCGAGGATGAGATACTCGCGATTACCGCGGATCCATTAAAGTACGATGAATACCGGATCCAACGATTACTTACAATAACTGGTACCGGATCCTACGATTACTTACAATAACTGGTACCGGATCCAACGATTACCTGTGATTCTAGGGTTCGGATCCCGCGATTACCTACCGAACCTAGGGTTCGGATCCAGCGATTACCTGTGATTCTAGGGTCCGGATCCCGCGAGTACCTGTGATTCTAGGGTCCGGACCCACGAGACCGAGTCCGAACCCGAGTAGTCTCGGGGATTCGCGGAGCCGTAGGATCCGGATCCAATCCATGCCCCCCAATGCATTAGACTTAAATAGGTCTAGCCTAGCTAGCTCGCGCATGGTCTCGCGTGGTCCTCGTGCCAAGTGCTATATCTCTCGTAACGGTCTGATATGACTAGCGACGTAGCTTGTCTGGCTTGAGGAATAAGACCAACGCGTTGTGTTGCATGTGAGATTAGTTGCACGTATTGTACGTACCGGTAGGTATTGGTAGAGCAATACGAGTACAATTCCCTCGAGCTAAATTGCCATGGCGACGTATCCGCGGTACGTCCTACTTCCGATAGAAAAGCACGAATCAAATTATGAACGAGTACATGTAGAATGCCATGTAGTGTACTCTTAAATGACAATGCTCGTCACATACTTAATCCTAGTATAGTAGGGGGAGGTAACAAACGCCATTTCATTTGCTCTTCCTAATTACATTATATTGTGAAAACTAAACACCCAGACATCTTCTCATATTATGCAACACCCACATGCACTCTCATATGCAAGAGCATTGATTTGTGTTAGCATTTTGCAGAGAGGCAAACTACCACATCAGTCCCCTTCCGACGATTCTTGGTGACGTGAGTCGTGAGTCCATGCGAAGTCTTTTTGTTGCTCTTTATTGCACGCTTGGTTCCTATCTTCCTGATACCTTGCATAAGGGTGGTGCAGCTGCTATTACCTGCCTCCCTGGTCCGCGGGCAAAGGCTTCTTTTCGTCCTTTTCCCCCCGTCTTTGCTGGTGGATTACATAGCAGTCTCTGTAAAAAAATCACAATTGATTATTATTATCGCTATCTTATCGCTGACTGATGAAATCAGGCGCAGCATTGCGAGCATATCACCGCCGAATCAATAACATCCTTACACCGGCGGTTCGCCACTATCACGGCGATGACGCGGACCGTGTAGGTACTGTTTGTTATTTATACCCTTGCTTTTGGTTCAGATGATTAGTAACTAAAACAACCAGGGGTATTTCGATTATGGATTACCCCTCCCCCTGCTCCTTGGGCAATCCATAATTGGGCCTCTCTGCCTGGCGGTTTCCTTTCTTCTTTGCCGGCAGATTCCACTACTTTCTTTGTAATTAGCAAAACATAATCATGGATTACGCATAGCCATTAAGAATATGATGCTTAATAAAAATTACTAATCAGCATGTCGCTACCAAACAAGCGGTACCGTACCGGCATACGTTGATATGGTTCTTTTTTTGGCGCCCCCTGGATATGGTACGTTGCTGGTATTCCAGGAAGTACCCGTAGCGATACTGTACATCGCAGAGATGACAAGCGGAGAACATGAATAATGAATGGGGGGAATCCGCCTGTCACTACACTCCTCCACAAAAGTCTGGACATGCATTATGTTAAACATAAGTTAGTCAAGAACACGCTCCCCTCTCACCACGTCAAGCACGACGATACCCGAGTACCACCCAATTGTAGGAGAGCCGAGAAGCAAGCAGTAAGCCGTCATCCGGGGTGGTTAAACCTCAGCTTACAGCGGGTGTTGTCGGTGGAGTTTGTCGAATTAAGCCCATATAAATTCCAAGGAAATTGTTTGAACTACACACGTCGTTCTGAGCGCCACGCTTGGGCATTGCTCAAGCGCTCATACCAAGCCGCATATCACTATGTGTTCCACATAACCGTATTTTTGGGGCTTTTTGGAGGGGGTTTGGAGGCGTGGGTGCCGTGTTCAATGCGCGAGGTTTGGTTTGCGGGTGTGTGAATAGAGCACGGAAGTTCACGCCGCTCGCACGGGTGATGTTTTTGGAAAGTAACCGAGCAAAAACGCACATGACGCAGGTTTGGGTAAACAATGCACGCTTTAGTAGAGAGAGAGAGAGAGAGAGAGAGAGGGGGGGGGGGGGGGGGGGAGGGAGGGGGAGGGGGGGGGGGGGGGGGGGAGAGAGTGACAGCGCGCGCCACTCGCAGCAGGCAATTTCCTAACCTATCAATCAAGATTTGCGCACCAAGAAAACCATTAGACCCCCTCATAACAATGATGTAACCGCATTTTAAGCTTATAGGTAGAAGCATGTCTGGAATAGTTGAAGTAATACAACAGTATTGACGTGAAGCCGAGTGGTGACGTGGCTCTCGCTTGTCTTACTTGTGCCCTCGCCTTATTTGCACTGCTTTTGCAGTACCAAAGGTCCACCATGGGGTGATCACCACTTCTGAGACGTCTTTGACCTTGCTTCAACTGCATGATAGATCACGCGAGTAACACGTGACCTCCTCTAAAGGCGAGCCATGGAAAACGGCGAATATTCCAAGACCAATCGAGTTATAATGCTACGACACTGACTGCGGGACGAAGCCAAGTTGTTGGAAATGCCTCTCTTCTTGAAGTTGAAGAAGAGAGTCTCGTTGCCATGCCACAGGCAATAGAAATGTAATGGGATAACAATTATGCGAGATGCAATAAATAGTGTGGCTGGAAATCAGAGTCTGTGCAAAACAAATGCTTCGCGAAAGTTACAACGATGCTACGTTGCTGAGCTGCTGACGCTTTCCTCCCAACAGCGAGGAGCATCATCAGGCCCGCGATGGCCTGATGATGCGTCTGTAAAGTAGGAGCTGTTGCGGAAACAAACCCCTAACCCCCCGCGCCGATGCCAAGATGGAAGCGGCGGATGCCTCGGTCGTTCCACGCACATTCTAGTCGCAGCGGGCCAACCGGCGAATCGACCCTGATCCCTGCACCGTAGCCAAAGCCGCTGCCGCCGCCACACAAGGGCAAATAGTAACGCACATAGCATCAAGCATCAACACATTCGACGATACCCATGGAGCAAAGCCTTTAATGAACAAAATCACCACTTGAGTGTAGAATAAAAAATTGGATCAAATTTCACTCAAACGCCAACGTAAGTAAGCTAATGGGAGGGTTACATGAGGAAACAAGAAATTGAAAACAGGGGCCGCACCTTCCAGGCTTCCCACGTGCACCGGCTGGGTCGCCCAACACGCTCGCACCACTATCGACGTCGGATCCGTAGTCAACTGACGGCAAAAGAAACCAACGCAAAATTTGTAAAACAGGGGGCCGCGAGAGACGAGATTGCGTAGTTTGTTTCCCACACATCAGATACGACAGACAACATACACATAAATCCGCATTGAATTTTTTTAGGATTGACCCACAGGGCTTCATAAACCAGACCTAGCGCAGTTGTGAAGGCTTGCATTCGTCTTAGAAAATGTGAAGATGGGGGGGGGGGGGGGGGGGGGGGGGGGGGGGGGGGGTGTCAAGCGCAGCCATCGGTTGGCCATGGAAGGCGCGACCAAGTGAGAAGGTAGAGAAGACGATTTTAGCTCAGACAATGTTGATGCAATGACAGGGGTGGACGATGCATGGTCATTGCGCTTCCAGAGCTCGACAGTTGAGGCGATGCGGCGTACCGAAAACGGTGCCATCCAATGGCTTCACGAGCGGGAAGATGAGCTCGGAGGTGGCCCCCACAAAGTTGCGACCGGTGCCGATGCCGCCTTCTGCATAGCCTCGCACGCTGTTGGTGCCGCCGATGGGGAAGGCCTCGTAAGGGGGCAAGTCGCCGAGTATCGCGCCTGCCTTGCCACTGCGGTAAAACAGCCACTGCGGTCAGGTACTTGAATGGGGTGTTCCTAGGGTTTGGGGGTTTTAGGTCTTAGAGGGTCGTCCGCTGTGCGTTTACGACGGAACCAAAATTAAAAAGGGGGAGGTGGGGAGTCAAAGGATTTTCCGCGCATCTCAAATGCATATTGATCCCATGGCGTGTGGAGAAGGTGGTGGTAGGGCGGAAGATGGGGGCGGGGCAGTCCGCGACGGAACCGCATTTCCATCATTGGGGTGGCGTAAACTACTTCAAGCCAAAGGGAAGTCGACACTAGCGGGCGTCGATGGCGAGTTTTCATTGGCAATTTACTGTTAAACCAATCTAATGTGATAAGTCATGCTCTTCGGACTCAGACCTTGATCGCAGCGTTTCATGTGAAGTTATTAATGGATGTTTAAACAATCTCTGTCTCTCTACAGTCAAAAAAATTACATACAAAATCTATGTAATCCGCCCTGTTCTGGACGACAGTCCAGAGTGGCTGGATTGCGGTGAACGAAACTGTTTTTGTCCGGGAACTCACACATGTGACTTAATAGAGGGGGGTCTGAAGCGCATTACGATGCATGCCCCTAACGCAGTCCTTGGCGGGTAATTTCGCAAACACAGATGATATATGATTCGTGTGGCATATGAGAGAAACATGGACGAGAGAAAGGAGAGAGGCTCACCAGAGGTACATCTTCCAGGGACCCACCCGCGTGGTACGCTCCGCGCGGAGGCGGAACCGATTGAAGTTTAGCCAATCGGGACGCAACGGCAGCGCTTGCTCCACCGATGCCACCATCTGCGTGTCGCCCTTCCCGCTGACAAAGCCACAAGACATGGCCGATAAGTACAAGAACAAGACCAGAAAACCGCAACGCTACTCTGTGTGAAGCTGCCTTGCAAATGAGTTCTCCACCCCTCTGACGGAAATTAAATCTCAATTTAATTCAAAGTGTTTTCGGAGAGGCTGGCAAGAAATTCAGGCGGCGCACGCCCCTTCTCCCCCTGGTCCCGGCCTTTTACCTGTACACCATCCTCAGCAGCCCCATCATCATGGTGTCATGCTCCTGACCGCTGAAG
>JAPMLY010002239.1:0-29808 GCA_026401115.1 Tetraselmis chui | reverse complement strand
AGTGTGCTTCCTGTCCGGAATCAGGCTGTTGCTAACACTGACGGAAGGTTGGCGATGCAACGTGGATGGGTGTTGACTGCTGACCTGTGTGTCGTTTAGGCGCTACCCTGCAGCTCATCGTGGGGTTTTGTTAAGAGTTCAGCGACCTTTACATATACATAACATGGTACCCGTATCCGTAACGGGGACCCGTACCCGCTAAATTCTCTAATCTTAAGCAGGCACTGCTCACGCTGGGTCACAGAAACACGACTTTCCAGGGATAAAGGGCAGCAACACCCTGTGAAACCTATGCAGTTGTCTCTCTAAGTCCTAATAGAAATGGTCATCTGGTAAAACTTGAGTCATGACCGCTCTTTGTTACATTACAAGGGCTTGGCACCCGCCGGCGGCGCAGCGGCGGCGGCCGGGAGGGAAGTGCGCTCGCAAGCCCGTCGGCACCTACCTCTACCTCCACGCGGTGGGCGTTGGTAAACCTCATGCCGTGCAAGGCTTAGCATGGTAGGGGGCTAAATGAGGTACCGGCAGCTACGATCCGCGGGATCAACAATTGTCGGGAAGCCATGTACGGAAAGTTGTGGAAAATCATAACATACATACACCAGCACTTAAATATGCCGCTCGGGCCGTCCTATATGTTTTTCGCTACTTAATGCTCCTCACATACCGTCCCAAGTGGAGGGATGGGGCATGTATTTATGAATTTTTTTGGCGAGGGGGGTACGGCGGATCAACGGCGGGTTGAGTGTGTGGGGGTTGGCGGAGGGAAGCCGGGAAGCAACGCTAGGGATGGGCGCTCGCTACACGTCGACCGGCATGTTGACGTCGAGCTCGCCCAAGGGGGGGCAGTATGACACCAACAACTAGGAGAATTGTCGCGACGGGAGGAGCGGCGAAGTCTAACGGCGGGGTTATCCTCATGATTAACCGCCGTAGGAAAACTTTGCGCGGAGGGTTTGAATAATGTCTTCACCCTCGCGGTCTTTTTGGATCCGGCAACGGTGACCATGCCCTACCCTACCGCTACCCACTATCGACATGCACACCATGAAATAGAGAGTGCGAGCCCGGGTCAACGCCTAGGCTCGCACTCGAAACAATTTTGCCCGACGGACGCACGATCGGTGGGTGGAGGGTACGGCCGTTGGCTGGTTTTCCGGATAGGTACCCAGGTACAAGAAAGGAAAAAGCATGGAAAATGATCGGGTAAACTTTTCAGCGCGGTGGCAGGAGCGCTAGCTTTTTCTATGGGGTTTTGTTGGTCCCCCCCCCCCTCCCCCACATGCCCTCGAGGTGACGGGGGACCTCGACTAGGAGGAAAGTCGCGACGGGAGGAGCGGCTACGACCTTTGGGATGCGGGGTTTACGGGATGCGACGGCGGGATCGACGAGCGACCGGGTTAGGCGGAGGGTTTTTTCGCTCCTAGCCTTTCCCCTCCTTTCTCCGTCAAGACGGAAGTCACGCGGGAGCTAGATTAGGCTGGCCCGTTCGCCCCTCTCGAGCGCCGATCGGCCTAGGCCGGTCTGCTCTCCGAGTCGGTGGGAGCGGGCCATGCAAGTTCGAGTAGCAGTTTCATTTTGCATTTATTAAATAGTAGCTATTCTAATTTTCTGTAGATCTTTGTTCTGTTACAAAATTATTTCTGTTGTTATTGCTTAGGCGGTGGGACTGTGGCAATTACTACGGTTGCTCGCAGATCTTAACCTCCGAGGAACGTCGGCATACATTGCATACACGTGTGTCGATAAGCGTATGTGGTCGAAGAGTACCCGGCCCAATCTTTGCTCTCAAGTGTCCTAAATGGCTGAGCAATTGATGGCCGTTAGACAACAGCCGGTCCACTTTGTTGGTATTGTTGTAAATCATTTTCATTTGCATACAAGGGCATGAACGGCGGTTGGTCTAACGTGAGCTAAAAATACTAATATCAAACAGCCCCACGGTGAATTAGTGCCGCATAGCGCTCCACTGAGTTTTACTCATGACTACCTCCGGCCCCATTAGGGTCGGTGGGAGGGTCGTTGTTGATAGTTGTACTCGATGTCGGTAGGTACTACCCACCAAGGACATCAAATGGTCCATAGACCGGTGCTAGTGGCAAGATTGTCGGCGCGGAGGTCGCTACATGGGCCGATACTGCCGGTTGGCTTGTGACGGACAACATGTTCCGCTCGTGCTTTGCCAAGGCCTCTTTCACTGCAGGGAGTCCCCTCGCGCGCTCGATGAAACTTGCTTCGTTCCCCTTTCAACGGGGTGGCTTCGGGTTTCGAGTGCCGGATGAGTTCTTGTAGCTCTTTGACAACCATACGGGCGATAGCTTCGTCGCCATGCACGGCGATCTAGTCCAGCAAGGTATTTCCAACAGTAACTCTCTCCAGTGTCATGCGCCGTTTTTTCGCCGCCTCCTCCTGAATTCTCGATGCAGCTTCTTGCCTCTCCTTCTCCTTCGCATTGGCTCGAGCTAGGGCCAACCCCTCTTCGTAAGTAACGTTCCCATGCTTGTTTCACTATGTAGCCGCGGTAACATTATCTTAAGCACCTCTTGCCCGTATGTCGCTTGCTCGTCATCATCATCCTTTATGTTTGAAGACCCTTCTTGCCTGCGTTGAATTGTGTTGTCACAATTTTCGCCAATAAGCTCTTGTTGCTTTATAAAGATTTTCAGCTTCTCGGTATTAGACAGCGCTGCGAAATCCGCCTCGGGTGATAATTTTCTAGCCATTTACTGTGTGAGCTTCAAGGCCAATGGGGGGGGGCAGCATTTGCTCAAACCCACGCCTTTCTAGCATCGGCTGATCCCCATGGACAGCAGACGCTCGGGTGAATGCCCTAGCGTTTGTGATGGCAATCTCTGTGATGATATTTCATGCGCCGCTCGCCCACGTTGGCCTCTTGGCTTGCTCCTCCTCTCGCAGCTTTCAAAGGGCGCTACGATTGAAAAGTATCATGCGTTTGCCCTCCTTCTGCCAACCGATAATATTCCTCTCTTTGGTGAAGCCATGTTGCCATGATGGCTTATATGCACTTGAGGGTTAATTACATATGCAAAGTCATCCAGCTTGAGTGCCTAAAGCCATTGCATTTGTGTTCATGACAAGGCTTGCTTCAAGGCCATCACGATAGTTCTTGGCGCCGATCATCTCGGTATTTTGCTGCTGCCACATGGCCCGAGCAAATATATAAATGTAACATTACATGGAGTTCCAGCATGCATTACTATGTCCCTAATGAAAGTTAGATACGAATTCATTGCAAACAATGCAAGGCCGTCACGAACTTCTTTTAAAAGTCTGAAATTGCAAGTTTCCTCGCCCTCGAGCAAGACACTGATGTATGGCACCCGCAGCAAATATCTCGATGTCATTCTCAATGGCCCCCTCCGACACTTGCAACCCAAGGCGAGTTCCCACACCGTTACATATCACCACTGCGTGTTGACATGGCCGCTTTGACCGGGACTTCACCATATGGGCAACTGATCTGAGAGCTGTCTATGTGTAGTCTACTAGCCCATGTGAATTGAGGATGCCTTTCTTGTCGTGGCTGAACCGCCAAACGAACTTCTTGCCATTGACTTCCAGGCATTTGTACGTCCATAATGTCGTCATTGTGTTGTCTGAGGAGAAGATGATATATATGGAGGCAGTGCCTCGCCAATGCCGTTGCACCCACATGCTACCGTTGCGGCTTAACTTGATTTGGTCACCATGCACTCGCCACGGTCTGACACGCCATCATCATGCACATTTCTGTCTAACTCTCGCTTGCCACCCGTTGTGTAGTCGAGCTTCACCCGGGTCTCGTCAAAGGAAAAGATGCGTTTTTTGATGGGTAATAGTCAGCATTGTGCTATATGGATTCGAGCTATCGTAGTCGGAATTAGCCACAGCCACACATGTTTTTAACCATTCCTTTGCTGCGATCCTGAAGTGTGTTAACAAATTCTCTTTTTTCATCATCCACTTTGCCCGTGTCGCTTCTAACGGCCGTTTTATGCCAGTGACGACCCCGTGCCGTGCCAGTATTTTGTGGTACCACCCGTTTTTTTGCATGTCCATCAATAAAGCTTGCAGCATAAACGGAGTCCTTTACCATATGTGCTGTCCACGCTAGAACATCACGCCTAAAAACTGGAAGCCTCCTCTTTCGCAACTCCCGAATCACCCATGCTATATGCCTTTCTTACACTCAAAAGGGACGAAGACGCCTCCGTGTTTCTCCGGCAGCTGCGACTACCCGGTGCGAGCGGCTTCTTACACCTTCCGCATTAGTTGGCGGTGGCTTAATTTGATGCCATTATCCGCAAAGTGTTTCCCGGGCTAGTGTTGCTACGGATGAGATGTTGGTGCATGGGTTGTCCATCATGTGCTTGTGAGCTGCCTGCACCGCCTCGTCAACTCGATCGCGGTAATTGATCCACGTGGGAGCACGCTTGAATTGCAGGTTGGATTACTCCTCTTCCGACCTGGCTCCATGCGCTATAGTCTTCCGGCCAATATTTCCTCTCCGATGTGCACCTCTATCCACACGTGTGAAGTGCGGTTGGTGGCTCGGTGCTAGTGCAACATCGCTGATATCTTCGTCTTGTACTGGCGGCGACTCCGGCTATACATTATTTGCTCTTGGGACACAGTCGTCGCCATGCCGAGCAGTCCTTTCATC
This sequence comes from Tetraselmis chui, assembly GCA_026401115.1. Classification (NCBI taxonomy): domain Eukaryota; kingdom Viridiplantae; phylum Chlorophyta; class Chlorodendrophyceae; order Chlorodendrales; family Chlorodendraceae; genus Tetraselmis; species Tetraselmis chui. The sequence goes on along the minus strand of JAPMLY010002239.1, from coordinate 25,145 downwards.
TTTATCGTCGGCCGGTAAACGCCCATTTCTAGTAAGTGGTGGTAATGCGGCTTCAATGTCACTCTGAGTTCCTTTGCAACGGCAATTCCGGTTGCCAACGCAGTGATGCCATTGCTCCTCACTTGAGCCCAACGACTGCACGCTAGATCGAAAACTTGTTGCCTCTGCTCATCATTTGTTGAGGCTGCCGTAAGGGGTTGACTGCCGAGATTGTCGGTCGACACCCATTAGCACCGGAACATGCTCAACTCCCGACGGCTGCGAAGGTGCTGCTGACGAGCTAATAGACGAGCGCGGCTTGGCAACCACACACAACCTTTGCGAGTCAAAATGTTCGTCTAGGTAAGGAACTTGTGTGCGGGGGAATTTGCGACTGAAGATGCGAATATTGCGCGAGAGGTGAAACGAGGCTTGTATATGTTTTAAAAATTGGCTCCGAAATTCAAAAACAAACGGCCCGCTCACCTGGCAACGCGGAGTCGACTCGTGTCGTGCGATCCGTCATTCATACCAGCCACAAGTGCCCGAACCCGCTAGATTACTCAAATAATAGTCAAATCTCGGGGTAACGACAGCGAAAGGGGCAGGTTTGCAGCTCGTATCGGCAGGGTGGGACAAGTGGCGGTAAGTACATGAGTTGCGGGATCACGCGATTTGACACTGATCGCTTTACCCACACTACTTTGCGCTGTGTGCATGGATCTTGCTCTCGTCAAAGCTTACCCCACACCGCCTCAGCATGCCCTTTGGCCTTGTGTGGAGACCCTTGATGCCCCAAGTGCATAGGTATGCCCGCAAGTGTTAGCTAACACTAAGCTTTGTCGGCCATAGTTAGTTGACTTTGACATGAGTGCGACCATTGACATGGAGAATTTAGCGGGTAGTTTGCAGCTTGGCGAAGCCGGAGCAATACGGCAACGATATGCGTCAATTTTTTTGGTCATACTACTAAATTATAGAGGTTTTAATCACACGGGATGGGACTAGCAAGCGCGGCCATGGCGCTTCGTAAGTCTAACCGTCCAAGCTAGCTTCTACACGCATTGCCTCCAAGTCATCCCCTATATAGGATGCGCCTCACACACCGTTAGACCACCATCTAACTTTTCTGCGAGCACACCTCTCACAAACTGCATATAGACTCTCGTGGTCTAGCAAGGTATACACGATCTCTACAAAGTTCGTATCTACCCGCCGAGTGTGAAAGATTACCTAAGACACGAACATGTCAGAGTCTTTGCATGGCCAATTGTATCTTGTTGTTGACGTCCCGGAAGTCGAGTCCTCCGTATGTGCACAAGTTGCCCAATTAACATTGTTAGATCAGTAGCTTTGGCATCGCATTGAAGGACACACCAACCAACTCTAGTCAAACATTAATTTTCATTAAAACAATTTTTAGCCTACCAGCGAGGGCATCGGCTCGGGTGGTATGGACACGGACAACCCCTGTCATTTTTAAGTGCTCTACCGTACGACGCGTTTCTCGATCCGCGCGATTGGGTAGACGACTTACCTACGGCATACGCGGATTCGCTGCCGTCGACAATTGTCACACGCCCGTGTCTGTAGCGACCGCGCCAGGATGAGGGCGACAAGTTTCTCACCGAGAAGCGCCGTATCACTCCTCGAGACGAGTACCGACACCTAATCTGCTATGGTACTTTTCACGCCGCCATCAACACGGTAGTCAAGACAATGATGGACGACGCGATTCGTCCGAAAACCTATTTTTCACAAGCCGAAGCGAACACATGGGGTCTATTCGACGCGACCACTAGAACAGACTGCTCAACCGGCTCGGCCTCTTTCGACAACCCATTAAAGGATTCTAGGAGCCAACGGAGCTCGGCCACCACCTAAGGATCAACATCGACTCAGTTATATGCCATTTTCTCGCCCCCGCCGGAAATATGCTTAAGGTCAGCCAGCACCCAAGCACACCACCTCATCGGACGCGCAGCAAGAAACTCACGCTAGCTACTTGTACAATATCTCCAATCACGTGCATGAAAGGTCGAGTACCTTTTTCCTCGCCATCCCGGGGGCTCACTTCTTCCTACGCGAGCTCTACTCCGTCATCGGGGATACGTGGGGTGGAAAATACCGGATGACTCCACAGATACGGCGCGACCAGCAATGGTGGACAAAGGTACCAACTCAATCCAATGGAAAGCAAATCTAGCGACATGTCGAGACCGCTAACCTTGACACCGACAGATCGGGGTAAGGATGGGGAGAAAAGCTAAGCAGCCACAAGGAAGCAAGGGGATTGTGGAGCGAGTACGACGGGGCATAACACATCACATGGAAGGAACTAAAAGAAGCCAGACTAGCGGTTCAATTGTTCGTACCACAGTTAGTATGCAAGAGTGTCTTGCAAAACAAGGACAACCAAGCCGTCTAATGGATCTAGCCGGACTATCGTCATGATCATCGAGTATGATGACTTAGCTAAGAAAATTGTGGCACCGCCTTTTGGACGAAAACGGAATCATTATACGAGCCCGCTATATCCGTTCTGCAGCCACCGTTTGGGCCGACCGGCTAAGCATGCACGTCGACATCGATGATTGGCAGCTTGACCCGGTCCTATTCGCGCAACAGAACTCCCTCTTCGGCCCACACATTATCAATTGGTTCGCGTCAACCCTCAACATACTACTACCCCGCTACAACGCTCGACTGCGAGACCCTTCATGTGATGTTGTCGACGCGCTACACCTCCCAGATTCACATTGGACCGCCGAGAACAAGTGTTTTAACCCACCATGGCCGCTACTACCCAATCTCGTCCTCAAGCTGCGATAAAATGGAGAAACGGCTACATTAGTACCCCCGAGATGGACCAGTAAGGTTTGGCACCATGCACTTACCGAGATGGCCGTGGACGAACTCCTCATCTCTCACTGCGACAACTTGTTTCGTCCAAGACGACGAACCATGCGAGGTATGCTAGGCAAGCCTCATTGACTCGTCAATGTATTCCGCGTTCCTTACTGGCATGGATCTACCTTCAGCGAGGAGCCGTCAACACCACGTTAACCGCTTTCGCCAACGGACAAGGCCCACTAGCAACAAGGACGCACACACGCGCAAGACGAGATATTATTCGTAAGTACAACATCGGAATGTCGGAGTGCACCAACCCTTTGACAGACTCGATGCACCCTTATTTGTCTTGCGTCCTTGGAAAATTCGTTATGGGCGCACAAACACTGAGCTTACCTACAACAACATGGACACCAAACACCTCAGCTACGTACGGCATCACTATATCCAACTTTACTTTTAATTTTGCGAGGAGCAACAACTTGTCCCCCTCACCGGTAACCCCGCCACGTTGGCACGATTCGTCACTTGGCTCGGCAACCTTGGCACGATAAAGGCTTCAATTCTCCAGCCCTACATGTCAGCGGTCAACAACATCTACAAGGACCATAGACGAAAACCGGTCGCGCTATGGGAGCTCGTGGCGGGAGTTCAAAAAGGATTAGCAACGTCACATGTGACACTCACACCGACGCTCATCCGTGTACCTCTGCCACCCGCAATTGTACAACGCGCGCTCACGCGCGGAGAGAGAGGAACTACGCATCGAGCTACACCTTCTAACTACAGACAACGTATCGCGCCTCAAGATCGAGTTAATACCAGCCTTTATCGCTAGTATCGTCTTATTTGTATTTTTCGCGAGGTGGACCCAGAGTTGAGTGCCTTATTGGTGACCTCGTCACTACGGACTTACGCAACAAGGTGGAATAGTCATGTACCATCGCGACAGAAAGGGGTAACGAGGTGTAGCAGCCGAACACCGCCTACTATGTGCTATTCCTGAGAATGCTCACCCTCGGATCATTAGTCTACTCGTTTTTTCAACACCTTCAGACTACGGACGGCAGCTACCGACAAGACCCCCCCTATATCTTTGGGCGATCGACAACCGCGAAAAACAGCAAGCTAGTCACTGGACACCCTTTCAAGCTAGATGCAGCTCGTTCTCACGGACATCAAGGTTAAACCCCCAAACGGCTTCGCGTGGACGTCGCATTCTATTCGAAAAGGTGCGACCACGGCCGTGTACGCGATCGGGGTTAACATACAGAAAATCAGTCGCTCACGGCGGCTGAGCGACGCATTCAAGCATGGTGCTCGACCACATCGACCCCACTGTAATCGTTCCCACGACCACGGATTGGTACTTCTTTGGTTGGCTCACGCCATGGGGCGGCACACCACAAACTACCGCCATACGGAGATATGATGGCATAACGCAGTCTCCCACTGCTTTGTAAATGGTCATACTATCAAATTACGGAGGTTTAGATTACACTGGGCGAGATTGGCAAGCGTTGCCATGATGCGTCGCAAGTCTCACCGTTTAAGCTAGCTCTTACATGCGTTGCCTTACTAACACTCACCCCATATTTATGATGCGCCGCACACAACGTTAGACCACCTTATGCCTTTTGCGCGAGCACAGCTCCCGCAATAAACCCGCCCTCCATGATTCCCTCCTTGTGCGTGTACATGGCCTATGTGGCCATGTCATCCTATTCATCTTAAAGATATACATTCTTTTAATTTGGCATGACGGAGCCCCCATTGCTTTGTAAATGAAATAATTTCTTACAAGAAAAAAAAGTGGAGGCCACCAAGCAAAACGAAGAAAAGAGGGAAAATAACCTAAGCCCGAGGAACACGAAGGCATGCCAGAGCGGCGGCACTGCTCTCCTGAAAAGTGTCGTGGAGATAGGAACCCATAGTGCCATGAAGAGCAGCACAAAGACGTTGCATGAATTCACTTCGCACATCCCCCAAAAAACGCCGGAAAGGAACAAAAGTAGATCGATGAATGAAATGTTGCATACGGACATAATTGTTAGAGCGCATGGAGCGAAAGTGAGCAGCAGCACCCATGCCAGGCAAGCGACGAACAGCCACCAAAATAGCCAAGCAATCAATCAACTCGGCCGCCATCGGCGCCGACCGGCCCCCATCCTCCATTGCGAAGGGATAGTAGGCATGGATCGACTGAACCGAAGGCGTGCCAAGCACAGAAGAAGTGCGGAGGTCCGCATCAAGTTTGCCGTGCTAATCTCCCAATGCAAGGCTGCCATGGAGTGGGAGACGAGCACCTATACGAGGCACATTGGTGTTCGTGCGAGCACTTGCAACCGTCACATCAACAACAAGATATGGCGGATGCTGTTGTAAATCGTTATTTACAGTAGTTTGAAAAAATAAATGTCAGCCAGGGTACCTGAAGTACCTGTAGGGTCACGAGAAGCAAATACCCGTACCCGTATAGTACAGAAATGAGCGGCATATATATCATATCTCTGTATCTATCATCCAAAAAATGACAAAATTTCCCCCTAAACCCTAAACCTATCATCCAAAAAATCAGCACATCGCGACGAGTAGTTCCGATCGAACAGCACCCGTCGGGACCTGTTCGCATGCCACAGCAGGACTGCAACATGACCTCAGCTACACACTGGCAGAGGAAACCGTGACGATATTCATGCAACGCGAGGTAAGCGAGTGAAGTACGAAGCTTGAACAAGGAGATCTCCGATAAGTCAGCGGTCGTCTCCGGAGTGGCGCAGGGACGCCATGTTACGTCGCCAGCTGCTCCGCCGTACTTGGGCGGCCGTCGTACTACTCGTTGCGATAACGACGCCTTCGCATGCGCAGTCGTATTTTTGGACCTGCCCGGGTAACTCGAGAGAGGAGAGAACACTTCTCGCGGCCTGTGGCTTTATTGATAACGACGTGCTCGCCAGCGTAAAGGCAGGGCAAACCGACGCGCTCACACTTTTCACCCACTACTCGAACACGCTGGCTCAGACTTGCGAACCCACATGTCTTTATGCCATAACCGGCAACTCGCCCTTACCGTCGCCGTGCTTGGGCTCCGACCTCCCCAACCTGGTAGACAACTTCTGCCGCTGCCGGTCAGACCTTCTCGCGTCGAATCATATGACCTGCGTTATCTCAGTCGACGACATGCTGCCGGTCGTTCTTCGGCCGACTTTCAGTCTCGAAGCTCCCCTCATCGTCGAGTCGACTGACGATAGGGCTGCGATGGTTGCCGCGTCATCTCACGTCTGCGGTGCTTGTTCCCAAGCCATCCAAAATTCCGAAAATTGCCTCGAGTTATCCGGCGATATATCCGTCGGCTGCTGCGCTGCCTCCTTTCTTGGGGACCAACAGTGCGCGGAGCTACGTGTCGTGATGGCAGAAGTGAACAACGCAACGAGCAGTAGCGGACTACTTTCCGACTATCTTGCTTCGATAGCCCCTGGGCTACCCACGGCGCAACGTGCTGCCGTGCTGGAGAGCGCCGGGGTCGTCACCGTCGCGGACCTTCTTATGTTGCCGGTGAATGAGCTGTGTGGAATCTTCAACCCGCCCGATGAGCTGATAGCCACGATGGCCAGGTGCAACAGTAAGTCAGAGTGCGCCGGTCAGTCTCTTTGGCTAGCCGAAACGGAGGCCGACGCTGCCGAACTGGCCATCACGTGCAGCACGATTGCTCAAAACCCCTGCATCATCGACACTCTCAACGCATGCATGCCATCTTCAGCTCTGCAGCTGATGGAGTTGAGCACGGTCGTCGCCGCGCAGTCGACAGCAAGCGAGAGGCGCGTGTTCGAGTACGACGGCCTGCGTTCCCTTCTAACTGGGCCAGCAGACTTGGTGGCGTCGGTGGTCAGAGCAATGGAGGCGATCAGCAGCGGTACATACGACTCGTATCTCCTTCCCATCACGACTTCGATATGCTCTGACGAGTGCAGTGCACTGATGACCTCATGCCGCCCCGCTCTGGAATCTCTACCCGGCGTCGACAACCTTGTCAGCCAAATCAACCAAACACGGGCGAGCCCCAAGATGTGTGTCGACACGGTACAAGCAGACCCTCAGGTAACTGTGGTTCAAGTTACGCTCGGGTTTGTTCAGGGACAATTTCAAACTGTGGATGATTAAAATGAACTGCTACTAAATATTGACGATAAAGCGGTGATGGAATACGAGCAAGCCGAATTCACTGACCGCCCCTTTGCTCTCTTCCCCCTCCCCCTGAAGTATTTCCTTGCAACAGTGGGTCTACGACTGTCCCTGTCCATGGATGAATTCACGGACGGGTCGAGGGCCGCAGTCATTGCAGACGTCGTCAGGGAAGCTGAGGCAGCCGAGTCCGTCCTCATCCTGGGTGTGCAAGTTGACGGAGACGACATCATTGCGCACGTGGGTGTGGTATTTGAGGCGCAGGGGGTGGCGTCCGGCGAGCAGATGGTCGCGTCTCTGCAGAGCAATATTTATGGCGAAGACGTATTCAGCTCGAGCTTGCGCTTCTTATCAATTGTGAGTTAACCTACCTGATCAACCACTTTGTATTCCGTCTATGTGCCCAGCGTAGAAAAGTCTCTATGTTGTGTACATGTCCATCGCCATCCACTGCCCCCTCTCCACCCGTTCCTCGCCTCCTTACTTTTCTTCCTGCCTTCTCTTCTGAGCACAGCATGCAACGACGCGTTGTGCGATTTGCATCCCAAGCCTGCCCATTGCTCCTTGACCCGGTGCTGAACTGCTACGCTGCAGGCTTCGTTTGCTTCCGAGCAAGCATCAACACGTCAGGCGGTAAACGACAGGATCGCCGAGCTAGGAATACAGTTATCAGTGACTCCGCCACCCCCCACAACAACTACAACTACAACTACAACCACACCTACCCCCGCGCCAACGAGCCCACCGCCCACACCACAGGTGCCCCAGCCTCATGATCCCCTATATCCATGTTGCTCCGTGTTAGAACAATAAAATATATACATTTTCTCCCCCCTTTCTTTTCCCTCCCCCCCTCCCTGTCTTTCTCTCTCTCATGTATAGTTGCGTGCTACCTTATGTCTGTCATCTTTCCGCATCACGAGTCGACTGATTGAACCAAGTGTTGATCCCCTTTCCCCCACATCATCAGTTTCTTGTCGTTCAGATACAAGCCACACTCGGTCTCTCCGCGGTAGACGATTTCACGGACGCGCTCAAGCTGCAGCTCGTAATGAACTTGGCCGCTTTGCCGGGTGTTCTTCCCAGCAATGCCCACATCCTGGCGGTTTTGCAGGGGAGTGTGATTGTGGAATCGGTTATAATTTTAACAACAGATACATCGCGCGCAGACAATGACAGGCAGCACTTGACGACAATATTGAACTCCCCTTCTGCCTTCTTTGCACCAGAGCTGGGTGTTGTCACCGCGGTAACTCCTCAGGGTCATGGTCAGCATCATTCTGTTGTGCGATCTCTCGCGAGTGTTGTAGTGAGAGGCTCAGATTGGAACTTACCTGTTTGTCTTCGCGTACCTTGCAGATCGTGAGAGATACGCAGACGATGAGCACTGCCGAGGCAGCCAACAACAGAGTGACAGCTCTCAAAAAGGAGGCGGCAGAGAATGCCGACGATCCTGGCGAGTCTGCCGCCGCTGGCTGGTCCATGCCTTTTGCGCTAATCATTACTCCCCTCGTCCTCGTCAAGCTCCTACATTAACAGATTTTCTAGGGTGTTTTATTGGCTCTGCGACGTTTCACCATAAAAAGACACTGACAGTCCGTGGCTTCCAACGTTTTCCGGCATACGAGCTTGCCCCTGCGGAGCCTCTTCAATTACCCAAGCTGGATTGGTGGTATAGCAACTATATCTTTCGGTGATAGCTACGGAATGCGCCTCCTGTCTCATCGTAATCCGCCCCAGAAGTGGAGCGAGACCATGTCGCCCTGTGCGTTAGATGTATTCTTTGCCCGTGTAAGATAAAATATGAATAATGTGCTGATGCTCATTCATCATGAGTCCTCGATAGAAATTTGTTGTGCCTTTACATTGTCATCTCTTTATGCACAGTGTGCAGGGAGCCTCGATGACGTCCCCAAATAAAGCCATCGACGAGTGTGTTCATAGAATCAATAATCGATGCCAATAAATGCCGTCGGAAGAAGTCACGCGCACATATAAAAATGTTTGTGGATTGCTTCGATTCGTTTATAGTAGGAAACTAGTATTATAATATTGCAAAATAGATGATTGGTATTGCTCTTAATATACTTTTTCGGCTATTGCGTGAAAGTCAAGCCCATATTTTGATACCCCTAATCCATTCACTCTGCCGGTTGTGGCTTGTATCCGGAACAAGTGCGGCGGCACTTAACCTTAGATGATGACCACTTTGAGCGACATGCTCCTATTCCCAACATTACCATTCGGCGAAACGAATGGTAAATCCACATCGAGGTGTGTCTTATTCATCGCATAACTCGGTAACGCCGGAATAATATATCTGATACCACGGTCAACAGTTTGACTCATTTATGTGTCGATTATGCATATGCATGATGCTATATTTCAAGGGAAAGTCGCATTTGTGGTTGAAACATTTGAAAAGGGAGCAAAGGCCGTGCGGTACTTCTTAAGCACCAATAATTTATAATGGCCATACTTTTAACATATGTACATAAGTAAATTACATGGGGACAAGATTAGCAAGCGTTACCATGACCCTTTACAATTCCAACCGTCCAAGCTAGCTCTTACAAGCGTTGCCTTATTAAGACATACCCCCTATATATGACGCGCCGCAAGCAATAATGTTAGACCACCTTTTGCCTTTTGCGCGAGCACATGTCACGCAATTGGCATGTATACTCTAGTACTCTAGCAAGGTGTCTAAGATTTCCTATCTACCACCGAGTGTGTAAGAATACCTCCGACACATCCATGTCAGACTCTTTGCCGGGCCATTTGCATTCATTTGTAGACATCGTTGACGTAGAGTTTCCCATCCTTAAACAAGTCGCAAATTTAACCATTTTAGTTAGTGCATCAACTTTTGTTAGATTAGAGAGCCATGACAATCCCCGATCGATAGGGAGCAGACATTAGCAAAACATTCCTTAGTCAACGACCTACGATAACGGCTCGGATGATACCGAAGGGAACGCACCCTCATCATTAACTGCTACCTACTCGGCGACGAGTACCTCGACTCGCGTGAATGGGTAGACGACCTACAGACACCTACTGTGAAGGATTACCACTGTCGAGAGTCACACGACCAAGCATGCGGCGACCACGCCACGACCAGGGCGACAAGTTTCTCACGGAGGAGAGACGCATCATGCCACTCGACGAAGATCGACACCAGTTATGCTATGGAACGTATCACGCGACCATCGACCCGGCACTCGAAACTTTTTATGGACGCAATTCGCCGGGAAAGCTGCATTTCTTTCTCGCAAAAGGTTGCGCATTTCTTGGGTCTCTTCGACGCGACCATAAGAACGCACATGGCATGTCGGAACGCACACGAGGAAAAGCTCACTTACATGTGACGTTACAAGTGCAAGAAGCTGCTAACTGGCGAAGAGCGGGCCGCCGAGCGTCTCATCTACTCAAGGTTCTTCGACGCGCATGCGGGACAACGGAGCGCCAACAAGGTCGACAGACTCCTTGCAACACTCGTCGACAAACGCCTCGAAGTCAGCCTTACACGCAAAAGTGAAGGCAAAAGTGTAAGCCTATTTCAAGCAACCAAGAACATGAGTAAGGCAAAACTACCCCGGCAATAAGGGCGACACATCAAGAGGAAAGCCTAAGACAAGGGTGCGGCACAAGCAAAAGAAAGCCGGAGGTGAAGCCCGACAAGCCCAAGCCCCGCCCATACCCAAAAGCAAAGGTCGATCACGAGACACAAGGCTGACGGGGTGAACCGCCGGACCGATTCTTGCAAACACAACTCCGCTTTCATGTATCGTCGCGTGCGGCGCACTGGAAGCGAGTGGGAGAATATCTGGGCGAGCGGGCAAGCTCTTGAGGGGATCCGGGAGGGGGTCTATATCTCCTTTCGACATAACCGATCCCCACCACCATTCAACCAAGGTGTATCACTCCTAGACACCACACCGAATCAACTCGCGTTCGTCGACGCAAAACTAGCAAGCTTCGTCGAGACATGAGCGTGGGGGCACTCTATAAACAGCATGTTCGTTTTGAGGTTGTTCCTCATTCCGAAACCGGGGAAGATCTAGTGGCGTCTAATCTGTGATCTACGGCACACGGACGAGTACGGCACAAGGAAACGCTTCAAGACGGAGACGTTACTAGGCGTCCGGCATGCAAAGCGTCGCGGCGGCTGCTTGTTCAGCGGCTACAGCTTCGAGTTGTCTGACGGGTTTTACGCTATGGGAATCGCCCTAGACTTTCGCGACTACTTGACTGATTGAAAACGTAAGTGGCCTACTCTATCGCCTAACTGGATTACCCTAGGGGTGGTCTCTCTCACACACTTCTCACCTTTGTCGCCTCACGGAGACCTTCGTTCGCCACCTTCGGTAGGCGGACCTAGCGAACTCCCTCCCCCATTGCCAGCACACAAGACAATACCTCAAAAGAAAACCATGGAGAGGAGCAAGGATACGTCGACGATTTTCTGCTCTTCGCATGTGCGGAACAAGAAATACTCCAAGTTTGCGACTGCCTCGACAAGCTGCTCGACGGTCTCGGAAATCTGCGCCACCCTACCAAAGGATATGGGGACCCAACGCATTTTGGTCAGCACATGCGCATAAACATCGACTCAGTAAGGGGTTATTTCTTCGCACCCGCGGACAAGCTACAGAAAATCAGCATATGCACGACACATGATCAGACGAGTTACCAAAAACTTGCATTGGCTTCCCATACGAGACCTACAGTCAATCGCAGGGCAAGCTCTGTACATTTTCCTCGCCATGCATGCCGCACGCTTATTCCCCAGAGAGATGCCCTGCGAAATCGGCGACAAGCAGTGGGGAGGCAAGGTCCGGATTATCCCAAAGCTTAAACGAGACCAACTATGGTGGACATAGGTGCCTACTCAGTCCAACGGCAAGCCCATTCAGCGACCGGTGGATATAGCCTACCGACATACCGACAACTATAGCTACGGTTGGGTAGCGGTACTCAACAATCACAAGGAGGCTGATAAAGGGGGCTTTGGAGCGAGTGCGCGACGAAGCGGAGCACATTACTTCCAAGGAGTTGAAGGCCGTCAGACTAGCGGTACAAAACTTTCCTCCCCCACCTCGCGGGCAGAAATTAAAATTGAAATTGTTATCAACATGTACCCGGTGAAACCGGCTGCTTTCTCTAGGGCATCCCAAGTATGCCATTCATGAAACTCATAATCCGGGGCTGGACCGTGAACCGCCTAAATCTAATCTATCCATAGTGAGTTAGGGGTTTTCACCCCCCCCCCCCCCCCCCCGCGGGGGAGTTCAACGCTCGTGAGGTTGGCAGATGTCGGTGAAAGGTGTGTGTGCGTGTGTGGGAGGAGGGGTGCGGCGTGTTGTCGTGCGTAACTTGATGCCGAAGCTGAGTAGGAGCAGGCGCCGAGGTGGTGCCACCATTGAAAAATGTGTAAATGAAGTTGTGAAACGATGCGTGTGGTGTCGAGTCGTGCTTTCGAGATGAGTTTATAATGAGGGTCGGTGCAGAGAGGAATGAGGGATGTGAGACTTACAATGGTGGATAAGTGAGGGGTGCATGTAGGGCTCGTGACGACGTGGAGTATGTCGACTTCGGTACCTTGCCACTGTCGTCGCATGGCAATGGCTAGGGGGTTGTATGCATCGAGAATAATTGGTGCGGTGTGTGAGAGGTCTTGGTATATGCAAAATTCCCATTCCCCTATTTGTATATTTTTATATATGAGTAGCGACGTCGGGCGTTCGTGTGTCCGATGTATCAAGGTTCTAGAAGCCGGATCAAATCAAGTTCGTGAGCAGGTGGTCGCAGCGCGGAGGGTATTATGTCTTCATGTAGAATATCGGGGCATGAGGTGAGGGAGTCGGATGATAGGCCTTCTTCGGCAGCAACGAGACGGGTGTGCATGTCGGTGGGATGGGGGATGACAATCAAGGGGGTTGTGGATGAGAACGGGGGAGGTGAATAATTTGACGGGTTTGTTACCGAAGTTTGCGGTGATGGGTCCCATCGGCTTCCGTTGAGTCCTTCAAGGAGGGAGAGGTGGAGTTGCAACGCGCTGTTGTGGCGGTCCCCCATAAGGCCCGACATAGAGGGGCAGTTACCAGCCAAGCATGCGGCGGTTGTTGTTGAATTGACCACACATCGGGCAAAGCATGACGGGGTTTTGTGAGAGAAAGCGGGTGTTGTGTATCCTCCACATGGATTCATGTTAGTGTGTAAATTGGATATTGGTTAGCGATGTGTGTGTGTGTGTGTGCGTGCGTGCGTGTGTGTGCGTGTGTGTGTGTGTGTGTGTGTGTGTGTGTGTGTGTGTGTGTGTGTGTGTGTGTGTGTGTGTGTGTGTGTGTGTGTGTGTGTGTATGTATATGTGTGTGTGTGTGTGTGTGTCTGTGTATGTGTCTGTGTCTGTGTATGTGTTTTATAGACAGTGATGTCCGCCACATCCACAGCGGCGCGGGTGAGGAGGGCGCCGCGTCGGTGGTGTGTGAGTGGGAGTATACGTGTGCTTGGCTGTGAGGCGCTACTTTGGTTAGGCTAAGTTGGCAACCGTAGACTAGTATTAGAACCTAGTCTCTCGATCTAATTATACGAGAATGAATAAGATTGTCTTAGGAACATGGTTACCAGCAGTTTGGGCGTGTCGTTATTTTGGTCTACTGTACCGGTCTGGGTCTCTCCCATGGCCAACAAGTCCCCGTCTTAGGTATCCACGCCTCATGTGTTCTAAAAACAGCCTTAGCAGAACATATGTAGCTTGTGATGCCACCTAACTAAACCAAACTATTAGTAGCGATACAAATTATCTGACATTATCTCTACCGTCTTATATAATCTTATCGCACAAGCTTATATAACTATCTTCAAAGGAACTATCTAGAAGAATAATGCTAGTACTGTATATTCGAGTCACTGAATATCGCTTAGAGACAAGTACCATTTGGAGGATACTCATAATGTCATATGCTAGCACTCAGATTAATGGGCTAGGATATGACACTCTCCGCTCCTTAAGCACCAACGTCCTCGTTATGCATCACTCAAGATCTTGGTATCTTCGGTGTTCTTGCAAGCCAACGGTTGCGAAATCTGACAAAGTCAAGGGTCGCAAAAAAGTATCGATGATACTATCAAATACTACTTACGCTGCGTCTCGGTGAGAGTTAGTATGATGTCCAAACGTATGTCGAGGGTCCCTATTATAAGCACTTCATTCCGTAGTCGCTAGAGAGTCGTAGTTGTACTACTATCTGCTAATTTAATCCGGTATTTCTCTCAAGAAACCGTCGGAATGTGATGCTCGCGTACCCACTCAGCCTTGAAGAAGTTTTTTGAAGCGCTAGAATCCACCAAAATACGGCATCGATGCCCGTGCAAGGTGCCTTCCAACACTAAAACACTTGTTCCGTAATGGGTCGTAGATACGTGTAGCGTCGTAGGAACATTGTCCTCTAGTCGGACGTTCTTGTTCATCCACCCGTCGACCGACTTTCCAAAAGTCTCGTAACGAATAGGAAGTTGTTGATCTCCACGAACTAGATAACCCGTACGCCGCGCCGAAATTCAGTCCTTCTAGGTAGCCCATACTGCCCGAAAAGTTGACATAGCGTTCGGTATTGATCCGGGTGGAACGCGTGCAATATACACGTAGCGTTTATTATGTCCGGAAGACTCCGTTCCTAGATGGCGTAAATTTCGTTCGCACACCTTAAATCCAGTTGTCTCCGTCAGAGTTAGCGTTGCTGTGCGTTCCGGTGTCGCGTCTGCAATCTCATGTTTGCCATCATGAAACCAAACCATGCAAGTGTCCTCGTTCGTCAATAGCACTCGTCGGCCATCGGTAGCAAGAGACGTCGAGTGAGTCTAGTAGATCTTCGGGGAGTTATGTAGGTTTTGGGGCAGAAATCGAACTCGATCGGTGTCATCGACGTAAAGTTGCGTCATCCATCTTGTCGGTCTAACATCTTGACTTCTACCGTGGATTCCATCGTTCGTAGGACAGGTAAACACATGTTTTGTTGCTGCCCGCTCGTCGACTAGTCGGAAATTTTGCAGCAGCTTGAACCATGGTTTTGTCCTCCATTTCCGAACCACTATAACCGCTCTCAAGTGGGGATGAAGCTGTTTACTGCGCAAATAGTGGCACCGGCAATAGAGCGAAGGCGGTCCCGACCCAAATAGCGACGACGACTCAGATTCAGACTCAGACGACGAGATCGACGCCCACCCCCCTTCATCAGGCACATTTGGCTGTTTGGATGTACATGCTTGATGTGTGTAGTTTCTGCTATTGTGTCCTCGTTTCTTTGCGTGACGTGGAGGGCGGTACGAGGGAGGTTACGCACCGAGGAGATGGCGGAGCGAAGTGCTCGGCAGATTTGTTCTTCGAGGATGTCCAGTTGGGAGTCGCTGAAGAGGCCGAGTTGTAGGTTGAAGTGCTTGCCGACTAAGAGTCCTTGGATGACGCGTAGTCTGCGGGATTGTGTTAGTGGGGAGGTGGAGAGGGCGGTGATGAGAGATGCTGTGGTGCGCTTTAGTTCGTGCCAATGCTTAGTGAAGGTGGGGGAGGTGTTGAGCTCGACCCCTAGGACGCGGTATGTGTCCGAGGGGCCTATGGAAGGGATGGGGGCAGGGATGGAGTTGATAGTGATGAACTGTGTTTGTAGGCGGGATGCAAGTAGGGTGATGTTGTCAAGGGAGAGGGCGTTGCCTGAGCGCCACATGGCGCCGGTAATGCAGCATTTTCGGATGTTGACAGTCATACATGTGTAGGCGCTGAAGCGGGAGAGCTTCCGCAGTTGGATGGACATGTTGGGGGTTGAGCCTGTGGCGAGGCTGAGGTCGTCGGCGAAGCCGTGGCCGGGGTAGGTAGCTGTGGGTTCTTTGGAGTCAACGTTAGTGGCAGGGGGGGCCGGGCGGTAGCCCCGGCTGCCCACCGTGAGCCAGCGGAGGAAGGGTTCAAGGAAGAGAGTATATAGGAAGGGAGAGAGGGTGTCCCCCTGCAGGGTGCCACGATTTATGTCTATGGAGGGGGTGGGGCCGTACGGGGTAATGTACTCGGTGGAAGAGACGCCGTAAAGGTGTTCGCAGGTGTCGACAAAGGTGGGGGGCATACCGAGTTGGCGCATGTGTTTGAACATGATGCGGTGGTCGGGAGCATTGAAGGCGCCCTTGAAGTCGGCATACATGACGTAGAAGTCCTTGTGGTAGAGCTTGGTGTCCTCCATCATCATCATGATGGAAGAAAGAGCGTCGTGGATGCTGCAGTGTTTCCGGAATCCATCATGCTGGTCGCTAAGGATGCCGTGGGTCTTTGCGTACTTTGAACGTGCATCTTTGATGAGTTTGAGGAGGTTGTTCATGACGGCTATGGGGCGATAGTTGTCGAGGAGGGTTGGGTCACCTTTCCTATGAAGAAGGCAAGTGGTGCTACGGCACCATTCAGGAGGGGTGTAGGCCTTGTGAGCAAGGAGGGAGAGGAGAGAGAAGAGGGCGGAGCGGGTTGCCGGGGGTAGGAATTTGATGATTTCGTTAGGAGTGCCGTCAGGGCCGGGGGCTTTGCCCGTGCCGAGCGAGTTAATAGTTTTATCGAATGTGTCGCGGGTTATCATGTCGGCAAGGGTGAGGGAGGGGTCTCCGCGGGGATCGATGGTAAAGTTCTCGGGGTTGTCCGGGAGTTCCCATGGGGGGATGGGTAGTACATGTGGGGTGGCGCGGGTGAGTTCGGTGGCGAAGTGTGAGTGTACCGTCTCTAGGACGTCGGAGGGAGAGGCTGTTTTCGTTTTATCGGGTTCGGTGATGCTATGGAGAGTTGTGGTTGCGCTGCTGGGGGACAGGAGGCCGCCTTTAATTTTCAAGAGGCGGTGGGAGGATTTCGGGCAAGCGTCGTAAGCCGTGTTGGCCC
Source organism: Tetraselmis chui (assembly GCA_026401115.1). Lineage (NCBI taxonomy): Eukaryota > Viridiplantae > Chlorophyta > Chlorodendrophyceae > Chlorodendrales > Chlorodendraceae > Tetraselmis > Tetraselmis chui. The sequence goes on along the minus strand of JAPMLY010002239.1, from coordinate 8,224 downwards.
GTGCTTTTATTTTCCGCAATTTATCTATTGTGGTGGCTCGTAGGAGGTGGCGTATGCGGGCTTGGCACTGTTGTTCGATGGCGGCATGGGTGAGATAGTCGGTCGTATTTAAGAGGGTTTTGGCGAGGGGGAGGGGGCCGGTGTTGGTACTACATCGGCGAAGCTTCTGAATGTGCTTGCGTGTTTTCTTAGTGAGCCAAGTGGGGTCGAGGGACGCGTGAGGTGGACGGGGTTTCTTCGGGGGGAGGAGGGGCCATATGGTGGCTGCGTGGTCCATGTGGTGTGAGAGGAGTGTGGTAAATTGCGAGGCGAAGGTGTCGAGTGTGTTGGGGGAGGCCGTAGTTGGGGGTGTAATGAGAATGGCTGCATGGAGGGTGACCGTTAGGTTGATTATGGAGGGTGTGCTATTTTGATATGCTTTTACGTGGTTTGGTTTGAGGGGAAGTTTGAAGCTGAGCTTGAGGGTGGTGTGGTGTGTGTGAGGGTGGGTATGGGGCGGGGGGGGGGGGGTTGAGCGATGAGAGAGGAGGGGGCAAGGATGACGAGGTGGATTGCCGAGTGGTCAGTGAAGCGTGAGGGGGAGGAGAAGACCGAGCAAGCGGACGGTGTGAGGGCGAGGGGTGAGGGGGGCGTGGTGAGCCGGTGGTCAATGCATCCAGCGCTACGGGGGAAAGTAGGGATGGGCGGTGAAGGGGAAGGAGGTGGGATTTAAGTAAGGAGGTGAGGGCGGGGTTACCAGTACCTTGTGTAGTGGTCGTTTGACAAACTTTGATGTGATGTGGGGGATGAGGTGGGGGGGCGGGGTGATGACGGTGGCGGATTGGAATGAGGTCCTGTGGACCGCGAAAAGAGCTCATGCATTAGGTAGGGGCACATGTGAGTAGTGAGGTCGAGAACGTTTTAGGAGGTATTGGGGGAGGGCGAGACGCCAGCGTGATTTATGGGTAGCGTGGTTGGTCTCGGTGAGGATGAGGACGTCATGGAGGTGGGTGGTAGTGAGGGTGTTTGATGTCCATGATGGATGAGTGGAGGCCGCGGGTGTTGAAGTTGATAAGGTGGAGTGGTTGGGCTATATGGTGTGGGAGGGTTGGTGAGGGGAGGGGGGCGGGGGGTTGCGAGAGTCGTCGGGGGGGCGGGCCGACGTGGGTAGGGGGGAGGGTCAGGGGGAAGGTGGGGGGGGGGGGGGGGAGGAGGGCGGGAGAGGGGCGGGGTAGGTGGTGAAGGAAGGGTGGGATGTGGGGGTGGAGGGAGGGCGGAGGGTTGGGGGGGGTGGAGGGCGGCTAGCAGGTGGGAGCGCCCAACCGGGAGGGGAGTGGAGCGGAAGGTGTGGTGCCACATGAGTGAGTGGAGGGAGTAGACAGTAGTTCGGGGGTCGAAGTAAGGGGGGCTGTAAGTCTGGTCGGTGGGTGCTATAGTGATAAAGTAAGTATGTAAGAGGGCGTGGGTCCCGCATGACCACGCGTGGGGCGTGTCGCTATGGCGGGGGGGGTTAAGTAAGCATGGGTCGCCAACGGCCGGGGGGGGGGGGGGGGGGAGTTCTAGGAGGCGAGAAGAACGAGGAAGCGACTGAGGAGGTTGGAAGGGGAGGGGTGGAGGGAGTCAATCCAAGTAGCTGAGGAGTGGGCTAAGTGGAGGAGACCGAAGTGGGAGTGTTGCCAAGTGAGGACGATTATGGAGGGGTTGGGTGTGCCAGGGTGAGGGGGTTAGCCTATGTTAGTCCACTGGCTAGGGTAGATCGTATGGTGGTGAAAGTTATCAACTTCGTTATTGGTGATTATGGTGTAAGATGCAGAGGGGGTGGAGTGTAGTTTTGCTAGGGAGGTGGATATGCAGTAGAGGTTGGAAAGGTCTTGGTAGTGCCCCCACTAGAAGGATAGCACCGCGGAGGAGTCGAAATTGCCAATGGGGGTGGGGAGGCTATGTTCAAGATTTAGGTCAAAGAGGTAGTTGTGTAGTTTGATGCTGCATGCGTGTGAGGTAAAGTGGGACGGTAGTGAGGGCCGATGCGAATTGGTAATAGTATGGTTGCGGACATCGGGCGTAAGGGCGTGGGTGGGGTCGTGGGGTCTAACCTCTAGGCCGTGAGGCCCGTCTTGTGGGGAGTTGGGGGTGAGGGTCGGCCTTGTCGGCCGGGGGTGACATGCGGAGCCTACCGGGGCCATCAGAGGGGAGCGGGAATGAAGAGGGGGTGTGAGTCGCAACTTGGTCGTCCTCCAGCATGTCCTCGAGCTCTTCGAGGACGTAATCAAAGTCGTTCTCAGAGGCGGGGGGGGGGGGATGAGGGTGGGGTGAAGGGAGGGGAGGAAGTCAAGAGGAGAAGGCAAGGGGGGGGGGGAGTGCGAGGGGGGTAGGGAGGGGGGGTGGGCGGGAAGAGGGCTTTTGGAGGGGCGTGGGGGCTGGTGGGAGGGGGGGGAGGGGAGGTTATCTTGTGTGTGCTTAGTGATGCCGGCCGGGGGTGCGGGTTTGAGCGCGGGGTCGGTGGGAGGTCGGTTGGGGGGGAAGGAACCCATGCAGTCGAGCGGGGCGGAGGTGGGGATGTGTGGGGGGGAGGTGGGGGGGAGGGTTGAGGGGAAGAGGAAGGGAGCGGGTAGGGGGAGGAGGGGGTCAGTGGAGGGGTTTGAGGGGTTTTGGGATGGGTCGGGTTCATGGTGTGTGAGAGGCGAGGAAGAGGAGTCCATGGGGTCGGTGGAGTCTTCGGTGATGGTGGGGAGAGGGGTGTGGGGGGGTGGTGTCCAGTTGGGGTGTGGAGGAGGGGTTGACGGAGGTGGCGGCGGGGTTGGCGGGGGAGGTTTGGGGGGGGGGGGGGGGGGCGCTTTTTGGAGGGGTGGATGGCGCTTGGTACGGTGGGGACTGGATGGGGAGGGATGGAGGATATTTGAATGTCGGGGAGGGAGTTGAGGTCGAGGGGGGTGTCATCGTCAGCGTCCCTTATCGAGAAGTCGGAGGTCTCGAGGTGCCAATGGTTGGAGACGTTGCAGTCCGGGAGGTGTCGGGTCCATTGGAGGAGGAGGGCGGGGGGTTGCGGTATAAAATGTTGTGTTTGTTGATATTGAGTGGATGTGGGGAAGGGGTGGTAGTGAATACTGGGTCCGAAAGGCGGGCCCTGCCAAAGGTGGAGTAGTGGTGGGGGTTGATGGTGAGGGTTCAAGAGGATTGAGTGTGTGCGCCTTTGTTAATGAATGTGTGATGGAGGGGGATGGTGGCGGTGCCGCTGGTGGAGATGAGAATGCAGTACATTTCTGTGGTGAGTTAGGTCTGGATGTTGGTGGCGATGGTGGGGTAGGGGCCTAGGGGGAGGGGTGGGAGCGGTAGTATGAGCCATCGAGAAATTTCTGGAGGGATGTGTGATGTGTAAGGTCGAGTGAGGTGTGGGGGTAGAGGGTTGAGGGGGAGTGATGTGTTGTGAATTCATTTGCGGTTTGGTGGAGTAGGGTGTATAGCCATTGTTTGGATGGAATGACGCCGTCAACCTTGATGCATGGGAGGGAGAGGGTTTGGCGGGACTGAATGAGCACCGTAGTGAAGCGTGTGGCCGCCCATGAGGTGCAAGAGACGTGTCCAGTGACTAGGGGAGGTGTGATGGCGATGGCATGAAGGTGGGGGTTGGGGGTACGTGTTTGTGAAGTGAAGTAGGAAAAATGTATAGTGAGAATGGGCCTGACTGTCAATGGATGGGGTTATTGGGCAAGTGGAGGATATTTACCTTGAGGGAGGAGGGGTCACCCTCGATCGGGGTGGGGACGTCGAATGGAGTGCGTCCGCGAATGGGAGGAGGAATTGGGTGGACTCGGGTAGGTCTTCTACCTTGCGGTGGGGAGGAGTCGTGGGGGCGGTCCCGGCGGGGACGAGCTCGACCGCGAGACGGGCGGTGAGTAAGTCCTGTAGAAGGGCGACGGTTTTGGGGCCGGAGAGATCAATGAAGAGGGGGGAGCGGATTTTGATGCGGCGGCGTGAGATTGCGGGGACCGAGGCAGCTCGGAGGAACTGAATTTTCTGTTGTCTTAGTTTGGTCAGTAGGGGAGGAGAGGACGCGGCGGTGGGTGGCGCCGGACCGGCCGATCGGAGCTATCGTGAAGCGAGCTGGTGCATGAGGCCTACCGATGTGCATGAGGTAGGAATGTCCAGGCGAACCTCCTAGAAGCTCGATTCGAGGTCGACGGGAAGGGGGGTGTTTTCGTAGGACGAGGGTGCGATCGGGTGGTGTGTGCGAACGGTGCTCGGTGTCCAGCGCGATTGGTGGACGAGTTCGCGGCCGATTGTATTTCTAACGCGATTGGGGAGGTCGTCGATCTGGTTGAGGCTTTCGAGCAGCGAGCGACGGGCTACCGAGCACGCCGAGAACACCGAATCCGAAGGGCGCGAGTCGAGTCCGGGAGGAAAACGCCATGCATCCCGAAGCGGGCGTGGTGGGGGGGGGGGGGGGGGGGGAGGTGGAGTACTGGCATGTGATGAGGTATGAATCGATCATACGGGTCGAGAGGTCGTCGGCCGGCCCCAAGTCAATAGTTGACCGGGGGGCGCGAGGACCAGAGGGTATGGAGTCCTCGACTAGGGGAGGGGTTCAAAACAGTGCCCAAGTGCTGTTCAGCCGGGGGTGGTTGATGTACAATGAGGAACGGGGCGAGCGGATGGCCCGCGAGGCAGCTCCGGGGGTTGGAGAGGTCCACAGTAAGCGCATGCTCCGGGCGATCCCGCAGTAGCACTTATTTGTATGCGGGTGGGAGAATAGAGGTCGAGGACATATTGACCGCGGCGGGTTCTAGTATGATGTGAAGACAAGTAGGTTTGTAGTGTGGCTTCGAGGTGGGGTCGTAGTGGGTTGCGTGTGTTGGCGGCACACGACTAGGCATGATGGGGCATGGGTTTGGTGGATGTTGACGGCGGACGTGAACGTCCGGACGCTTTGTGGGGCGCGATGTGGCGCGCCGCCCTTGGGGAGGGGGGTTTTTGTTATCGATGGTAGTTTTTGTGTGTGTGTAGTACTGAGATGGGTACACGATTGGATTTCAAAGTGGGTGGCGCGAGAGTTGTCGGGGAGACGATTTTCAACACTCTGAAAGCTGCGCCTTGCAGTGTGTACCGTCTCGTGTCGCTACGGATCCACTGACCTTGGAGAGCTAGGCTCGGTTGGGAAGAGGTGGACGGTGCTTTTCGTTCAACGGGCCCTATGTCCACCAGTCTGTCGCTCATCAGGAGGCATGCCCTTAGCGAAGACGGTCGGCGTTGCTCATTCGAGCTATAGACCCATTCCCATTTTGCGGTTCAATGGTACTTTAGTGGTACTTTGGATCTCTTTACTGTCTTTAATGAAGCATGTATGGGTGTATGCACAAAACATGCGAATGTAAATGCTATAATAAAACGTGATGTTGAATGCTTAAAACATGGTAACGCAGATGCTGAATTAAACGTGCTGAGGTAAATGCTTAAAACATACTAACGTATATGCCCCCAAAAGACTGCGAAGGTGAATGCTTAAAAACATGCGAAGCTGAATGCTCAAAAAGCTGCTCATGTATATGTTCCAAAAGATGCTAAGGTGAATGCTCAACAAATAAAACTTGCTAATGTGAATGCCTAAGTAAAACATGATAAGTTGAATGCTCAAATGAAACTCGCTAAGGTGAATGGTTAGAATATACTTAAGTAAATGCTCAAAAAATCTGCTGAGGTGATTGCTCCAAAAAATGCTAAGGTGACGAATGCTAAAAATATGCTAATGTAAAAGCTCAAAAAACATGCTAAGGTAAGGTAAATGCTAAAAAACCTGATAAGATGAATGCTAAAAAAATGCTTAAGTAAATGCTTAAAAAACCAGCTTGCTCAGAAAAAAATATGCTGAGCTGAATGCTCGAAAACATGCTGAAATAACTGCTCAAAAAAACCTGCTGAGGTAAATGCTCCAAAAAACCGCCAAGGTATATGCTCCAAAAAGCTTCAAAAATGCTAAAAAACATGCTAATGTAAAAGCTGAGAAAAACCTGATAAGGTAAATGCTCAAAAATCATCGAAGGTAAATGCAGAAAAACTCTGGTAGTGTAAATGCCTAAAAAACTTCTAAGGTGAATGCTCGAAAACTGCTTAAGTAAATGCTAAAAAAGTGCTAGAGATAAAAATGCTCAAAAAACTGCTTGCTCAAAAAAAGGGGCTAAGAGAATGCTTGAAATCATCATGAACTAATAAGTGCTCCAAAAAACATGTTGCTACGGTAAATGCTCAGAAACCTGCTGAGGTATATGCTCAATAATAAAGCCTCCAAGGCGGTGAGCGCTCAAAAAAAAAGCTAAGGTAAGAGCTCAAAAAAAGCTGCTAAGGTAAATGCTCAAATTTTATTTTTTGCCCAGAAAAAACATGCTAAGGTGAATGCTTAAGAAAAGCTTAAGTAAAGCTCAAAACAACATGCTAAGGTAAGTTCTAAAAATCATGCTAAGCTGAAGGTTTCCCCCCGCCCAATCGGCTCGCGCAACCCACCCACCCTTCCCTGATCAAGCGCTGAGTAGAAAAAACCAGTGTTGGACTGTAACATTGATATCAGTGCAGACTGTACTGATATTATGGTCAGATTGATTTGAATCTAGAGGTTTGCATATCCAATATCATGTGTACGGGACAGTAACTCTAGCGGTTACTGTTACCGTTAATATCGGCGCGGCTCACCTGCAGGGCAACCACCTTGCCCAAACAGTTAGACGCAGCCAACGACCAACAACTTCCCCAACGGTCAGCTCTAGCTAGCCCGTGCCTTATAAGCCGTAGCTAGCCACGAGCCTAGGCACTCTCTGCTTTCGCGCTCAGCCAATCTAGGCTTCGCGCGAATGCAGTCTCGACTCTAGTAGTCGAGCAGGGTGTCAGTTTTACCTTTCGTCCCATGCGCACTCGAGCGTCACGCGACACTTCCCCTCGTTCAGCTACGCAGTTCCCCACTATGCAGCCCGAGCAGTCTACATCCGCCGCAGCGGCCGACCCTCACGCTACCACACTCGAACAACGCACAGCCGAACAGATTCGTACGGCGGTTTTGGAATCGGAACAACGCATTACTGAGCAGTTTTTGGCGGCTAACGCTGCCTTACTCGCTCAGCTTCGACAGCCGACAGCCACACCCGCTACTACTTATCAACAGCAGTCCATTCCCACCGACGCGACCACAGCGACGGAGGGTGGTAAGGAGGCCCCCGAGCCACCTATCGACCTGCTCGACGACGAACCCGACCCCTCCGCGGCCGAGTTTGTCGACTTCACCTACTACGGCGAAGTCATCCCGGCCGGCCTCGAACGTCCCCCCCGCGACGTCGAGGAGCCACGTCTGTGGACTCTCACGGACGACACCGCCCGTGCCCTAAGCGACAAACGCACCCAAGCCGCATACGACGAGTACCTACACATCGGGTGCTATGCCTTCTTCGACAGTTGCGCCAACGCGGCAATTGGCGAGGCTTTGGACACGTTGTCGCACGGCCCACCTCTACCTACGGAGCAGGCGGCAGCGATTGCCCTCATCCGAGCGGGCCATCGCACCCACGCAGCGACGGAGGAGGCCGCCCGTACTCGATTGGGCTTCCTCCGCCTCACCAAGGGCGGACAAACGAGCACGGATGCGGACCGCGTGTTCGCCGAATTGGCACACGAACGCTTCTGCCGACCGCGTCCTACCGCGGTCTCCGGCACATTGGACGCGCTACGCCAAGCTTTCGTCGACCGCACGCTTGAAGTCAGCCTACACGCTGCCAGCAAGGCCGCCGCCGGCGCCGCTTTCGCGAAGGTCACACCGGACAAGCCCAACGGCCCCGACGCTCGGAGCCGCAAAGCCGCCGCCGACAAGCGCAAGGCCGCCGCAGCAGCAGCAGCCGCGGCACGAGCAACCCTCCCACCCAAGCCGACCGACTCGGCTAAAACCCCAAGCAAGAAATGATGGTGTGGCCCGCCGCGCCGATTCCTGCTCCCCGACATCTTCCTTCATGCGCCACCGCGTACGTCGAAAGTGGCGGGAGTGGGAGCGCATCGGCGCGAGCGGCCAAGTCCTAAGTTGGATCCGCCACGGCGTACGTGTGAAGTTCAAGCACGGCCTACGTCCCAAGCCGTTCAACCATGGCATCTCAATGCTAGACGCCACACCCGACCAACTCGAGTTTCTCAACTCGGAACTACCACGCTTCGAGGCTTGCGGCGCGTGGGAGCGCTCTACGAACCCACGCTACGTCTCCCGGATGTTCTTAGTTCCAAA
>JAPMLY010002238.1:0-58668 GCA_026401115.1 Tetraselmis chui | reverse complement strand
AGTGTGGGGTGGTGGAGGGCGTCGAGAAGGTGGTGGCGGCCCTGTGGGAGGGGGGCGGAGCGGAAGGTGTGGTTCCATAGGAGAGTGTGTAGGGAGTAAACCGAGGAACGGGGGTCGAAGGGGGGGGGGGTTGTATGGTTGGTCCGGGGGGGCTGTGGTGATGAAGTAGGTGTGCAAGAGGGCGTGGGTACCGCACGACCATGCTCCGTCGGAATCGTTTTGGCGAGGTGGGTTGAGGAAGCGTAGGGTACCGACGGGAGGGGGGGGGGGAGGAGTTCCAATCAGAGAGGAGATTGAGAGAGCGGGCGAGGAGGTCGGGCGGAGGAGGGTGATGAAGAGAGTCGATCCATGTGGCTGAGGTGTGAGTTAGGTGTAAGAGGCCGAAGTGTGAGTGTTGCCATGTGAGGATCACGAGAGAGTGGTTAGGCGTCCCCGGACGGGGGGGGGCGCTTCGGTTGGCGAGGTTAGTCCAGTGGCTGGGGAATTGGGAGTTGTTGTGGTGGTTATCGACTTCATTGTTAGTGATAACTGTGTACGAGGCGGTGGGAGTGGAGTGGAGTTTGGATAACGTCGTAGCAAGGCAGTAGAGGTTGGAGAGGTCCTGGTAACGACCCCATTGGAAGGATAGCACCGCAGAGGAATCGAGGCAGCCGATGGGTGTAGGGAGGCCGTATTCAAGGTTTAGGTCGAAGAGGTAGTTATGTAAGACGGTGCAACAGGTGCGTGGAGTAAAGTGGGCCGGGAGAGTAGGCGGAAGCATGGAGGTAGTAGTGTGTCGTCGGATATCTAGCTGGGGGGTGGGGGGTTGGTTGTGGGGTCTAACCTCTGGGCCTTGAGGCCCGTCATGTGGGGGACTAATGATGATAAGCGGCCTTGCCGGCCGAGGCTTGTGGAGGGCGAGGGTGTGAGGCTCCGGAGGGTCCGTTCGTCGACGTCATGCGCATTTCGGCGGGTGGAAGCTCCTTGGAACGGGTGGTCTTCTGGAGCTTAAGAGAGGGTGGTAAGTGTAGGGATGGCGGGGAGAGGATGAGAGGGTAGGGGAGGGGGGATTGAAAAATTGTAATCAAGGTGTGGTAGGTATTAGAAGGAGGGCGATAGTGGGGAACTGTGACAGAGGGGGCTGTCGATATCGTATCAAAAGTGCTTCGGGGCTTCCGAGAGAAGCCTCGGAGCAGGCCTAAAGGAAGTGGGGACTGTAGGGGCGGGGGAATACGTGTATCGCTGAGAATGTTACGGGTTCGTGACTGCCAGACTGTTTCTGTAAGGGAGGGGCGATATTTCCGGGGCAGGGGGGTGCGCGGGGGGGCGGGTGATCGGTTAATTAATCTGGTAGAGCAGGTCGGGTGGGCTAAACTCAGCAGGGGAAGCACTGTCATTATCACAGCGACGGGCGAGTAGGGCAGAGCATGGGGCGTGTAAAAGGGGGGAGAGAGAACGAGTGCACGAGGTTCTACAGTGTGGTAATCGCAGGTAAGCGCGAGTGTCTGTTGAGTTAGGCGTGTTATCGCGGTAAAAGTAAAAAAGGGAAGAAAGGTAGAAAAGAAAAGGATGGAGCGGAGAGGAGCGACGACTGGAGCGAGTGAGGGATAGAGCGAGGGAGCAGGGGGAGGGTAGCAGGGAGAGGGGTGACGGGGGTGACTGATCAGGGCGGTGGTTAGTGCACTTGTAAGAATCAGGCCTGTAAAAAGAATTTCTAAGGAAAACGACTTTTTGCGAGTTACAGGGTGATGCATTATCGATCGAACTGTGCAGCTCTTTGGCTGGGAAGCACTAAGGTGGGGAGAGGGTTTCGATTTAAGTGCGCTGATAACCAGTGTATCAGTGCAGGCTAACGGGAGGGGTCGCTGGGTGCTATACAGGGCCGTATTGTGGGATGGGGGGTGTCGGTCGGCGAGCGGCGAGTTCGGGCGAGAGGGAGCGTGTAGGGCAAGGGCCGGCGCGACAGGCCAGGCAACTTGAGCAGCTTCGAGTGTACTAGTGTAGGTGTGGGGTAGGTGGGTAGCATGAGAGGGGGGGGGGCGTCGTTGAGTACAGATCAGGGCAGTGGTTTGTGCAGGGGCAGGGATCAGGCCTGTATAACAATTTTTTCTTTCTCTGATGAAAGAGGATGATTTTCGAGGTACATTATGTTGCATTATTGGTCGAACTTTACAGCACAGTGGTTGGGACGCACTAAGGTGAGAGAAAGGCATCGGTTTAAGTGTGCGCTTAACGAGATTATCAGCGTGGGCTAATGGGAGGGGATGGGGGGTGTTAGACTGGTCCTTACTGTGGGACAGAGCGGGACTATCGCACCGGTACAGGTCGCCTGTGTGGGTTTGTGAGTCAGCGGCCCGTCCCAGGTCAGTGGTTGACCTGGGGGCGGCGAGGACCAGAGGCGTCTGGAGTCCTCTGACTGGTGAGGGTTCCAATGCCGGGTCCAGGTCTTGGGCCGATGGGGGTAGTCGGGGCTCCGGGTTGAGTAGAGCGAGCGTATGTCCCGCTGCATAGCTCCGGGGGTTGTAGGGGTCCGCGGCGGGCGCAATCACGCGCCGATCCCGCAATGGCAAAAGCATTTGTCTGTGAGTGGGGGGGGGGGGGGGTAGGGGTCGAGGACATTACCATCGAGTTGGATTTCGAGTGTGCGAGAGAAGTAGTGGGGTTGATTGTGGCTTTTCGAGTAGGTGTTTGAGTGTAGTGCGCGTGTTGGCTGCACGCGACCAGGCCCGGTGGGACCTGGGTTTGTTGGATGTTTGCGGCGGACGGGAACGTCCGGACGCTCGGAGGGGCGCGGTGTGGCGCGCCGCTCCCCTGGGGGGGATCTTTTTGTAAGCGATGGTTGTTTTTGTTCTTTCGTAGTACTTTGACGGGTACATGTGTGGTTTTCGAAGTGGATGGCGCGATAGCTGTCGGGGGGATGAAATTCAAATCCCTGGAAGCTGCGCCTTTGAGTGTGTACCGTCTGGTGTCGCTACGGATCCACTGACCATTGTGAGCTAGGCTCGGGTGGGGAGAGGTGGATGGTACACGCTGTTCAGCGGCCCTGTCCACCAGTCTAGCGCTCGATGGGAGGCCAGGCCCAGAGCGAAGACGATCGGCGTTGCTCATTCGAGCTACCGACCCATCCCCGGTATGTGGTGTAGTAGTACTTTGGATCTTTTTACTGTCTTTAGTGACGGTAGGATACCTTTTTCTCCGTCTGTGTAGACAAAGTCCTGCGAGTTCCAAGCAAGAGAACCTATGGTGGGGGGTATGTTAGATGCATGCGTTCCGGGAGGGGGTATGTGATGGGGTGAGTTGGGTTTGGGGGGAGGTGGTATATGCCTGCTGAGTGGGGTGAGTAGGTGTCGAAGAGGTGGGGAGGAGGGGGGTGATGGCGGGGTTGGGGAGGTGAGTGTCGTTGATAGATTCGAGAGTGTTGTGAAGTGCGGTCATGGCTGTGAGTGACGGGAGGGTGGAGAGTGCGAGGGGGTTGGCGACGAGGTATATGTCGAGCATCCATCGTGTGCCGAATGGGGTAGGGGTGGGGTTGCCAGTGTGTTGGTCGGGGGGTAGGAAGGTGTTTGCGGCATTGGGGAGGGTGTAAAGGTGGTGGGTGTATGGGGAGTTGATGCATTTGGAGTGGCGGTAGGGTGTGTGTTCCCATCGGGGGAGGATGAGGATGGTTGCGCTGGGTGTGTGAGGGGCTGTGAGGTGTGCGCTGGTGCTTGCGTGTTCCATGGCGCGGCGCATGCATTCGTGGTCGTATTAGTATTCGGGGTTGGCGATGTTGGTGCCTTGCCAGGTGTGCGGGGCATTGCTGCCACTAGATGAGAAGACTATGTCTTCGGGGTAGAGGGAGTGGTAGGTGTGGGAGTGAAGGGATTTATTGAGGGGGTCAGAGTAGAGTTTTGTCTGTATGTGGAATGTGTGGCGGAGAGCTGTGAGTAGGTCTTCTCTAGTGGCCCATCTATTACGGGTGGTGGTGGCCGATGTGGGTGAGTGGATTTCTGAGCGGGAGCCTAGGCGAGTGAGGAGGTGGTAGACCTCCTCTTCGAACGTATGCTGCGAGAGGTCGGGGCGGAAGAGTTGGTAGAGGTGGCGGACGCGGGGGCCGTTAAGGGTGGTGACCGTGCGGCCGTCGGGAGTGCATAGTACGGTGGTGTCGTGGAGTGATGGGTGTGCGTGGATGGCGAACTTACCGGTAGGAAGCATGTCGAGGTCGGGGTTAATGGGGTCATGGTTGAATGTGATTAGGGGGTGTGACGAGGGAGGGGGTCTTGGTTCCGGCAGAACGGGTGTGGTGGAGGGGACAAAGCCGGAGTTAAATGCGGTGAGGGCGGTGGGGCCGGAGGGGGTCTCACTGATGGTGTCGTGTAGTTGTAGGCATGGGGCCCACTTGACCTCGTGGAGGTGGGTGAGGTCGTGTTGCTAGCCGCGAGCACACCAGTCGCACTGCCATGTGACGGGTCCCTGAGCTGGGCGGCATTGGGAGTGTATGGTAAAGTGCGGGCATGTGCAGCAGGTGGAGATGGGTTCTGTGTGCAGTGGGTCATGACAGATGGAGCAGGCGGTGGGGGAGGGGGTGGGGAGGCATACCGATGTGGGGTGGAGGAGAGGAGGCGGAAGCCGTCGTGGAGTTGTAACTGAATGTCCCATGCCGTGAGGTGTTCCGGGGCCCATTCAACAATGTACTGCGTTGGCCGTATTCTGCGTCCTTGTGTTTGGAGATGATACGCGTTACGTCGCAGGGGGGGTAGTGGTGGTCTGAGGGGGTGAGGTATTCTGTGTCTAAGTGTGTGGTGGGTGCGGTGGGGGTGGGGTGAGTGGTGCGGGGGGTGTAGATGCCGGATGAAAGGGTGGGGGGTGAGCGAGGGAGGTGTGGGGAGAGGAGGGGAATCCATGAGGGGCGGTGTATAGTGGTGGGGGGGGATGCTTGTTTGGTAGTGAGGCTTGTGAGGGGGAGGCGGTTGTGGATAGTATCGAGGGGTTCGGTGAGGATTGCGGCGAGGAGGCGGATGGGAACTGAGAGTGGGGTGGTGGACCCCGTGAGTGTGGTGATGGATTTAAATGATTTGAGGATGAAGGAGGATGAGGTGGCTCTGAGGAGGACTTGTGGCCACGTGGTGATGTTATTTTTACAGAGGGGGGTGAGGCGGGGGAGGAGGGAGGCGTGTGTTTTGCGGGGAGAGAAATCGCAGCAAGCTTGTTTATACGTGTGAGGGTCAGTGATGTGTGTGGCTTTGTCCCGGAGTGAGGCGAGGAGGGCGTTGTCTTGAGTGGTGAAGTGTGCACGGAGTGTGGAGGCGATAGGGTTGGTGAGGGAGAGTGGAGGGATGTTGTGGAATAGGGTGCCCGCATCGCGCTGAGCTCTGACTAAGCACCTGAGTGAGGGTGGGGTGTAACAGGTTGACATGATGGATTCCGAGGGCCAGTGGGAGTACGTGGTGGATAAGGTGCGGATGTGTGCGCGGGCCATGTGGCCTCTATAGCCTGAGTTGTTCATGATTTTATGGAGGTGGCAAACTGTGAGTTGTGCGGCGTGGGCTTTGAGGGAGGGGAGGCCGTATCCATGCTCTCAGGTAGGGCGGTCGAGGGCGGTGCGGGGAAGGTTACGTACCGAGGAGACGGCGGAGCGAAGTGCGCGGCAGATTTGTCCTTCGAGAGTGTCAAGTTGGGAGTCAGTGAAGAGGCCGAACTGGAGGGTGAAATGTTTGCCGATGAGGAGTCCACGGATGACCCTGATTCTGCGGGATTGTGTTAGGGGGGAGGTGGAAAGGGTGGTGATGAGGGATGCAGTGGTACGTTTGAGTTCGTGCCAGTGTTTGGTGAAGTTGAGGGAGGTGCTCAGTTCTACCCCTAGGACGCGGTATGTGTCCGCGGGGCCAATGGAGGGAATGGGGGCCAGGGTGGAGTTGAGGGTGATGAGCTGAGTTTGCAGGCGGGATGCGAGGAGGGTAGTGTTGGCGAGGGTGAGGGCGTTGCATGTGCGCCAGAGGGCGCCGGTGATGCAGCATTTGCGGATGTTGACGGTCATGCCCGTGTAGGCGCTGAAGAGGGAGAGTTTCCTGAGCTGGATGGTCATGCAGGGGGTCGAGCCCGTGGCGAGGCTGAGGTCGTCAGCGAAGCCGTGTCCTGGGTATGTGGCTGTGGGTTCTGTGGGGTCGACGTTAGTGGCGGGGGGGCCTGGGCGGTAGCCCCGGCTTCCCACCGTGATCCAGCGAAGGAAGGGTTCCATGAAGAGGGTAAATAGAAAGGGGGAGAGGGTGTCTCCCTGGAGGGTTCCGCGATTAATGTCGATAGAAGGGGTGGGGCCATGTGGTGTAATCTAATCTGTGGTTGAGACCCCGTAGAGGTGTTCGCATGTGTCGACAAAGGTGGGGGGCATACCGAGTTGACGCATGTGTTTGAACATGATGCGGTGGTCCGCGGCGTTGAAGGCGCCTTTGAAATCCGCGTACATGACGTAGATGTCTTTGTTGTGGAGTTTCGCGTCCTCCATCGTTATAATGAGGGAGGAGAGGGCGTCGTGGATGCTGCGGTGTTGTCGGAATCCGTCATGTTGGTCGCTGAGAATGCCGTGGGTTTCGGCGTATTTCGAGCCTGCATCTTTGATAAGTGTTGTCCATAGTTTAAGGAGATTATTCATGAGGGCGATAGGGCGGTAGTTATCGAGGAGGGAGGGGTCGCCTATTCATTAATCAATGCATATCGATGAGACGGTTATGAGTATGCAAAAGGATAGGGATAGGTGGATACCCAAGCGATGACTCCGGCGTACGCGTCCAAGTTCGACCATGCTCGTTTGTTTGCACATCGTCGATACATGTCCCAAAGCCCGTTGAGGGTGGCTAGGGAAGCATTGTGGCGCGAAAGGGCGTAAGAAATGATGGGGTGAGGAGGCGTAAGACGGCCGGGGACGGGGTGGATGGCAGAGGCCCTAACATTTAGTGAAGACAACGGCAATCAATTATCATGTGATGAATTCATGTATTTGAATTATCGCATTCATTGTGTTTCAATAAGGCGGCATGTGTGTGAATTCGTTTTTGCGGTGATATTGATGATTGGCTTGGCTGGCAAAACATCCAATTATGTACATTGCTCGAAACATAATGTTGTCGAACTGGCCGGCCCCCGATCACAATTCAGCGAGAGCTCCCCCGCCCGTAATTATGCATTCATTTCACGAATGTAACGATAGCTCCCTCGCTTGTTAATATGCACTCGAACCAAAGCGGTGGGCTGCCTCACGTGCCCCGATCACAATGATTAAGGGACGGCTCGTACCCCCCCGTCGATGTAACCATTGTGCACTACTTGAACCACAACGCTGAATTGCCCCGCCCCCGCCCGATCACAACTCAACGACAGCTTCCCCGCATGCTCTTCAATTGTGTACTCGAACCACAGCACTAAACAGCCCCGCCACCGATCACAATTCCGCGACAGCTCCCCTACCCGTATAATTGTCATCATTATACACCACTCGAACCACAGCACTGAGCTGCCCGGCTCCGAACTCAATTCAGCGGCAGTTCAACTCCGGAGCTCGTCCCCCGCCCGCCCGTGCATACTTGATATTATGCACTACTCGAACCACAAGGGTGAGCCACCCCATCATAATCACATTGTAGCTACAACTGCACCCTCGCTTGTTGTTGTATATATGATGCACACGAAGAACATCACTCCTATTAGCCGGCTCTCCCCCTCCCCACATGACTATAGCTAAGAGACAAATCCGCGATAAACCGCGTGGGTAGCGTTGCGTTGTGCAGCCACTCGACACCGCATGTCATCGGTGGCGCCCAGCCGGCTCGCAATACATCCGTCTATCTAGAATCACGCGAGTATGAAAATCGGCTTCATAAAATGTAAATACATAAGCTCAGTACTTATTATGAGCGATTGGTGGAACTTAAAATTTTCTTGCAAGAAAAAGCAGCGGAGACCACCAAGCAAAAAGAAGAAAAGAGGAAAAACCTAAGCCCGAGGAATAGAAAGGGCATGCCACAGCATCAACACTGCCCTCTTGCAAAGCATCGCGGAGCAAGGAGCCCAAAGTACCATGAAGAGCAGCATAAAGACGTTGCATGAACTATCGCCGCACATCCCCCCAAAAACGCCGAAATGGAACACCAGTACTTCGACGGACGAAATGTTGCATACGGACATAACTTTCAGAGCGCAAAGAACGAGATTCAGCGGCACCCATGCCAAGGCAGCGACGAACTGTCACTAAAATAGCCGAGCGATAAACCAACTCAGCCGCCGTAGGCGCCAACCGGCCCCCATCCTCCATAGCGAAGGGATAGTAGTGATGGACCGACTGAACCGAAGGCGTGCCAAGCAAAGCACAAGTGCGGAGGTCCGCATCAATTTTGCCATGCTGAGCTCCCAATGCAAGGCTGCCCGGGAGTGGGAGACGAGCACCTATACCATGAATACTAGTGTTCGTGCGAGCACTTGTAACCGCCACATCAACAACAAGATGACGGTGTGGAGCCATGAAGTCTAACCAAACCACATCCCCATGACGATCTCAAGAAGCTCCCGACCGAATACGGTGGACCTCCAACCGCAAGTCCCTTCCCTTAGTAGCCCCCGCTTCAAGCATGCACTCTTCAAGCACGTGGACTATCCGATCGTGGAGTTGGATGACGTACCAAGAGCACGGGCACCGGGGGATGTGGTCCATAAGCATAGCACTTGTGTAGCGCTCACCCGACATAGAGGTGCCCGATACCGTCGACGAAGATCCAGACCCACGAGACTATTAGAGAGCCTCATTCCACCGAGGGCACTCCCGAACATAAGAGGCGCGCTCCGCAGTGAGGTCAAGCACCTGGTGTGCTGCCATCATATAACAATCGGATGGCACCTTGAAACATGACTAATGTGAAGCGAAACGGAAAGCTAGAGCCACGCGACTTGTACCCGAAATCACCCTCATATAGTCCGGTGGGGAAGGTCTGCAAGACGCCAAGAGGTCAAGGTAGGCTCGGGCACGAAGAATGCGCGAAATGCCCCGCTGAATGTGGCCCCCGGAATCTCCCGAGCGAGTAAGAGCATCATAAGTCGGAAGTTGCAGGCAAGTCAATTGGGTAGCGGGCGCCACAAATTTGTTACCCGAAGATACCACCAACTCGACATCGGGCCCAACACAATCGGAAAGGTCTTGATTTAGTGTGTTACTCAACACCACAAGATCAGATTCCGAAAGCCCGCCCATAGTGGATATCGTATAATACGAATTGCGCAATTGGACCGCCCACGGTAAAATAGAAGTTGCAGCACTCAATAGTTCCTGCCGGATAAGACCGTACATAGGACCTAGCGACTCGGACTCCTAATTAGTGATCATGTTGGCGAGGGTCGCGATGAATGAAGCATAGTAAGCAGGTGCCGCATCTAGCTCGAGGGACGGTACATTAAGCCCCCCAAACTCAGCGGGTAGGAAAAGTTGGCGCTTAGCACAATTCAGTTGATCGAGCGTTTGTACGTCCTGAGAAACGCCCAAGATTCGGAAAAGTGCAGTACGAACGGCTATATCTTCATCAGCAAGGAACGGTCGGCATATATTAGGGGGGAAGAAGCGCAGCAAGAACCCATAGCGGCGTACCGCACACGTGATCATCAAGCGGAAAGAAGTATGTTTCCCTCCGAAATCCGACATAGCAAAGCAAGTAATCTTGTCGAAGAGGAGCCGATGAGCCTCCACGGTGTCTTGCAGCCAAGAATGAACATAGTTCTCATTGTGAGATGCCGGAGGGTCATATGCCATCGACAAGTCCATCGCCCAAGGGGCTCCTAGGTTACTAGTACCCGTAGCAACGGGAACCATCGCCCGTGTCACCTCAACAAGTTCATGGGTTGTATTCGGGGGTACCGTGCACGAAGACTTGATTGGCTGAACCCTCAAGCAAACTTTCCCCGGTTCCTCCGTAGCCACCGTAATCACAATCGGGACAAAAGGCGTTTTGATAGAGTACTTGCAATCATTAGAGAAGGCTTGCCGGCTACATCTACTGTTCGTTCTGAAACACTGTTAGCGACAGAGGTCGTCGACTCACCTTCGACACCTCCATCGACTACAGTCGCGACACCTGCAACTCTAGTAGCAAGTCGTCGTCGTCAGACAAAGCAGAGACAAAGTCGTAAACCTGTAACCAGGCGTTCAATTGATTGGAAACTGGTTGGCTTTGTTTTTTACCCTCTACATGCGCGATTCAACTTCACATTGGAGGGATGTGCTAATGATGATGGTCTAAACTCGCACGGTGAATTACCTCACTGTTCGCCGAGTGACTCGATTCTTGGGAGGGATTTGTCTGGAGAACGGGTGTTCATCAATCCACCCGAGGAGTTGGCCGAACAGATTGCATAGCATTTTGAGGATTGTCGTCTAACATCTCCGACATCTACGATGGCAGTTTTTGTGTTACCAAAGTGGGCAAAATTTGCTCAACTAACTAAGCACTGGAAACTCTACCAAGAATTCCCAGCGAGGACACAGCTTTTTACTCGCCAGTCACTGGAGAACCCAGCGCAACATGAGGTGGTTGCTCCAGCTCCTTGGCATGTACAGCTGTGGTTATTCGACGCAGACTGTGCGTTTTACGACTCGACAACATCTACAACATCTGATCAACACACCTCAGTACATGTACCTTCTGACGACGCGGAACAGTCCATCGCTACGCTGAGACAATTTTCTTCGCCAGCTACAGCTTTGCTGACTAACCTCACGGAAGCTCGTCCGTTAATTCGAATTGAGCTGACGGTGAAAACTCCTGATGGCGGACACCATATTTCTGGATTAGTAGACTGCGCTGCGACGCTTGATTTCGTATCTGAGGACTTCGTACGACGCTTTGCTTTACAGACTCGGAAGTCTATGGGTAAGACCCTTGTTCGACTTGCCAACGGATAACGAGTGACTTCTTCAACAGTCTGTGACGTTACTTTTGAGCTGGCTCGACACGAATTTTACCGGACTTTTTACGTCCTACGTGATTTGCGTTCCGCTGATTTGATCCTCGGTTTACCATGGCTTGATGACGAACATGCCTCTTTACAGTTTGGTACAACCAGAGTTTTGACTGTGATGGACGGCACAAGTGTGAACACTACACTCGAGGAACGACGCCTTGAGTGTCTACTAATGTCATCTACTAAGGTCTCTCTAAGAAACTCATGCGCAAGACGCGCCGCAGCAGGGGACGTAATGCGGAATTTTACGTCATTAACATTACGCCAGCCGCTGATCAGCCCACTGACTTTCACACAGGAGAGGAGCTAACAACGGAACAACGTGACAACTTCCGGTCGTTACTCTACGATGACTTCCGAGAGTTACTGCAACTTGTCGACTCTCCGCATGTCACCCGACAGTGGGATCATCCCATTGACACAACTGGCCCGATGAGACGTCAACGGCTGAACAGATTGTCACCCGCATAGCGCGCTGAGCTAAATCGACAGCTCAAAGTCGCGGTGGAGACTGGTATGATCCGTCCCAGGTACAACGAGTTCGGCTCGCCAATCATTTTTGTGCGGAAAGCTGATGGCTCGCTACGTCTGTGCATTGACTACCGTGGCCTTAATGAGGTCAGGGCGTGGATTCGACGTTTTTTTGGCATTTCGAGTCCTTCGAATCTATTTTTTTCATACCCGACATGTCCCAAACCTATAACTCTCGAAGGTGAATTGAATTGAGAAGTGCTTCCAATGTAGGTGAGATGAGTGAAATCTTTAACGCGTGTGTCCCGGTCTATTGAGATACTGTGAGTGACAAACACCCACTTGAATTGAAACCTCCCGCCCATAGTCGTGAATGAGTATGAGTCATACAATCGACTCTGGCGAGTTGCGGCCGAATTTCCGAGTTAGAGTACATAGTGAGATACTCTGCACGGTGTGACACGAATGCATGATGAGATACAAAGTGAGACACTATGTACAGGAATAAGTCAATAACAGTCGGATGATTCTGATTTTACCAAATCCAATTCTATCCCATACAACTTGGCAAATCCCTCCGTCGCACAGTGCCCGTATTTTGTGTGTTGTCAGGTGTGCTTTAGGGACACACCACCCTCGGGCATTGTGCTTCATCACCGGGAATTTTATTAGGTCGTGCGAAAAATTTTGCGATCTGCATGTTTTAATGTGAAAGGGATTTTTGGAATCTACATGGCCAGTGTAGATTTCAATCACCGCTTTCACATTAAAGCATGCAGATTGCAAAGTGCATGCATTTGCGATAGACAAAACGGAATATTACAAATTTGTTACATTAACTAGCTCCTCTAGCTCCGCTGATATCACGTTCCAAAAAATTAGTATCCGCTCCGCTAAAATCACCCCGCTCAAGAAATGTAACGTACCACTTCACAATGTCCTTGTCTCCCTGCGAATTTTAAATAGGGAAAGCGAAGTCAGAAAACATAAAGAAAAGTAAAGTAAACACATAAAGACAGCATGATTAGAGCGAAGCCATTCTGTTTCTCACCTTATTAGTGTATCAGTGTAGATTTCAACTACCGCTTTCACAGTCAAACATGTAAAATGCACATGAAATCCATTCGATAGAAAAGTGTAGTGAGAGTCAATGGTTACAAATTCAGCATCCGATGTAAAAATCATCCGCACGTGAGATATGAGCGGTTGATGTTGTGTCGGGTGCGGACAACATCAAGTCCGCTACAACTGAATCCACCATCGCAATTCCGCTCAATATGACGTCCCAGAATGAACCTCGAGGCTGTCCGAAATTGCATAGCATGTGGTGCTGCATCAGTTTTCCTGAGCAGTTTATGCTGCATGCTCATCCGATACCTGAAAACCACGCGCCGGGCAGCACACACACACACACACACACACACGCACTCAGTGCTGTCCGAGACATGCCGTGTACAGCATCATGTGCACACGGCGACTCGACAATCATCTTCGGGGATAGCAATGTTATAATCCTACTCTACACGTCACAAGAACTACACGAAGTAAAGGCTAATGCTCTTTCCATAACGCCTAGCTGTTAATTATCGATGCTACTGTTTTTCTAGCTGATGCAAGATACACAAACAAACAAACAAACACACACACACACACACACACACACATATCGTTGCTGCTTTTTCTCTTATTTGTGTAGCTAAAATTGTTCTTTGTTCATTTATGCTTCTAATACAACATGTGGTATAGACGCTGCTATTGTTTTGTTGATGTACACACGCGCGCGCAAAGACACCGATACACACACGTGCATGCGCACACACGCACACGCAAATTATGTAGGTTGTCTGTGTCATTGCTGAAAATGCTCTTACCTGGTAGCTAATGTGTTGTTTACTACTTTGTTTTTTCTACTTCTACAACTTAGGTTGTTGTTGTTTTTGTTTCAAATGCATACACACACACATACATACGGAGAGAGACATCCACACACACACACGCACACACACACACACACACGCTCGCGCTTACGCACACACAAATACAAATATAGAGGAAGTTTCATGAAGTCTCTCTAGCCCTGACACGATGAGCGGGTCTAACTTACCGGGTGACTTAGTAGCTTTGATGAAACAGCGGAAGTATATCATCAGCATGTATGATATTCTTGGGTGTTGCAACATACTCGTATGCGCCACCTCTGGAGATACCTGAAAACAAATACACGTGCCGCGTAGGACACGCACATGGATTACACGCAATGAGTGCTTTCAGCAACAACACTAACACGCGCACACGAGATTTCGACAAAAAACGCCGCGGTCAAAACAGATGCATACTATTGAACTTGACTAATAGCAGGTTTGATGAAGCTATGGCGGTGGAATAGTAAGTTTCGACGAGTTGAGCGGGTGCAACTTACCGTAGGTGACTCAGTAGTTAAATTAAACCGACAGCGGCCACAGCCGAACGGCAGCACACCGCGGCATGTGGTCGTTGCGACACCTCTGGTCAAACATTCTAGCCAACTTGTGGCTTATGCAATGACTTTAGCATAGGCCGAGTGGCACGGGCAGTGGAGTCTTGGCTAGCATGAAGAGTTCGTTGGATGTGCGGTCGGTCAATGCGCATACTTACAATTGTTACGGCCAGCGCGAGATCGCGAGTAGAAACTGTGATTGTGATTCAAAATTTAAGAATAGCTTCGTTTTGATGGTATTCGTTTTTTCTCCCTACGCGCTTGAACTGACCACCCAATGCGCCTCTTTGCGATGACATGGCAGATTGGCGCGTGCTCCTGAGATTTCCTATCATGTTGCCTTTGTACTTTACCAAGGCAACGCGGAAGTAAAGCGTGATAACGTCATGCGAGGATGTACATACGTGCGGTCCAATAGTGCGAGGATGTACGGACGTGGCAAGTGCAATAAACCTCGTGGCGGAATAACGATGCACTCTTTTCCCTCATCCTGATCTACTCCGTACATTCCCATTGAAATCATATCCAGGGCGTGGATACGAGGGCTACGTGGATTTGTCGAATTCACGCGAGACAGAGATACTCCGTTTCCATTGGATGACATGTGCGATACGAGACAGAATCTTTGACAGCTGACCCGGGTGAAAGTACCAGCTGTATCACGCTGGTTTGCGAGATGAAACCCTAAGTTATTGCTTCCAATGCGGGATGGGTATGTTGTATTATATCAAGGAGTGAATTGATTACAAGCCATTTTAGTTTACCTCCGAGATAAGATAATTTCTCCAAAATAGGCATGGGATTCGAAATTACCCGGGTACCCAATACCCGGTTCCACGCCCTGAATGAGGTTACGCGTAAAGATGCTTACCCGCTACCGCGTGTGGACGACACACTGGACGAACTAAAGGACGCGAATTTTTACACCCATCTCGACCTCGCCTCTGGCTTATGGCAAGTTCGAGTGCGTGACAAAGACATCCACAAGACGGCGTTTCAAACCCCTGATGGCTTAATGGAATGGGTCGCCATGCCGTTTGGACTGTGCAATGCGCCAACAACATTTCAGCGGATGATGAATGACATACATCGCGACTTTTTACACAAGTTCGTGGCAGTCTATCTCGACGACGTCTGTATTTACAGTCGCACTCGAACACCTGCCGCACCTACGTCTCGTTTTGCAACGATTCAAGGAGGAGGGCTTGAAGTTACGCCTTAAGAAATGCTTCTTCGGTCTTCAAGAGATAGAGTACCTGGGCTACACTATGTGTGCTGGTAAAATTTCGGTTTCCACAAAGAAAGTCGAGGCAGTTGCAGACTGGCCAGTGCCCAAGACGCAAAAGGAGGTTCGCAGTCTAGTACAGTTCTGCAACTTCTATGCCAGATTTATTCATCATTTCAGCGACCTTACGGCTCCATTGACGGACTTACTGCGGAAGTCCCAGCCACAGAAGGTTACGCTGACGCCTGCCTGTTTGGAAGCCTTTGAGACTCTCAAGTTACGGCTCATTTCCGCGCCATGCCTGATCCTTCCGGAGGTCAGCTCGGACGCGACGTTCATCGTGGCTACAAATGCTTCAACAGTGGGGATTGCACTAGTCCTGTTGCAAGACCAAGGAGGAGGTCTTCAACCAGTCTCTTACTGGGCGCGTAAGCTGAATCCAGCTCAGCGTGGTAACACTTACTCTGCGTACGACGGCGCCCGCCGGCGGCGCAGCGGCGGCGGCCCCGGAGGGGGTGCGTTCGCAGGCCCGTTGGTACCTACCTATACCTCCACGAGGTGGGCGCTGGTAACCATGTAGCCGTGCCAGGCTTGGCACGGTAGGGGGCTGAACGAGGTACCGACAGCTGCGATCCGCGGGATCAACAACTGTCGGGAAGCCCGGTACGGAGGGTTTTGGAAAAACATAATATCCGTACACCAACACATGGATCTCCCGCTCGGCCTGTCCGATTTGTTCTTTCAGCGACTAAATACTCACAGATACTCTCCCGCCCTGACGGGTACGAGGACTGCGGAATGTTTTTTGGCAAGGAAGGGTACGGACGGATCAGCGGTGGGACGAGGGTGTTGGAGCTGGCGGCGGACAGCTGGGAAGCAGCGCTAGGGCACGGCGCTCACTAGCAGCCGCCAGCCCTGCGAAACCTTTTGGTCTCCCTTGGGGGAGAGGCCCGAAGATACGCAGGACGGAGGCGGGTCGCAGCCGGAGGAGCGGCACGGTCTGGCGGCGGAGGTCGGGAGGACCATCCGCCGCCGGAAAAACCCGGTACGGGGGGTTTTCGGTTAAATATTCCCGTACCCACCATCTTTTGAGGATAGCCGATCCCTGGGCACTATCCGTTCCCCCTCCCCTAGTCGGTACCCGGTTATCGAAAGGCTGCCTCAGGCAGTGTGCCCCGGGTTATCGCAACGGCACACTGCTCGTATAGGCGGCCCCCTAACAACGTAAATCACCGGGGGAGGCAAGTGCGGCCAGCACAACGCGATCAGATGGGTGGTGGAAACAAACGGCAAACGGACAGGGGACAGTAGACATCTGGCTCGGAGGCAGGAGAGTCAGCCGGACGCCGTCTGCAACATGGCTATTTTCTCCTCCCAGCCCCCGCGGGGGGGGCAGAAGGCTAGACTAGGTGGAGAATCGCGCCGAGCAGAGCGACTACTATCTCCGATATCTCGGACGGGGTCGAGCACGGATCGAGACGAGTCCGACGACGACCTGAGCGAGGGGGGTTTTCCACCCGCCTTTCCCCCTACCTCCGGCACGACCGGAGTCGCACAGGAGCCGAGGTGAGGCAGGTTCGACTCGACTAGCTCATGTTGACCAGCCTTGCAGATCGGCGACCCCGCCGCGGCTGGAGCAGGCCGCGTATCGTGGAGACTAGCGACAAATTTTTTTCATACTGTATCCAAAATAAAAAACGTATAGATCAGAAAATAATAAATACCTGGATACGGGTATGTTTTAGACGGTATCGTTACTGCCATTGGAGAGGTTGGGATTAGTGGTTCACGGTCTACCTCACGCTTCTAAGTCTAGCTAGGCGTAGCATAAGGGGGGGCCCAGAGACTCTAGCCGGTTATTACTGTATTGGAGTGCTTAATTTCAAATTTCAAATTGCGTACGACTTAGAAGCTTTGGCCGTATGCGAAGCTGTCAAGCATTGGAGGTGCTATCTTGAAGGATGCTCTAAGTTTCTTGTCGTAACAGACCACGACACACTGCGACATCTGCTCAGGCAACCGAACAACATGGTGAACAAACGGCAAGCAAGATACCTGCGGGACTTACAACCGTTTGTGGGCTCGATGACACTTGCATATCGCAAGGGAGCTATGAACGAAGCTGACCCGTTAAGCCGGCGTCCAGATTTCGTACCTCAGGCCGCAGTTCCATTATTTTGGGATGGCGAGGTTCCGTCAGATCGAGAATTACGACGGAAGTCCCAGCTGCTGTTTGAAGACGCACACTTAAATTTATTGACTGTTAATGCGTTGTAGCTGAGCCCAAAGTTCGTTGATCTCATTCGCGAGGGGTACTCCCAAGACTCGTTTTATGGGGACGAGGGTGAGTGGACGAAAGACAGCCGGATTGAAGCCAGAGACGGATATTTTTGGCGCCTCGATCGCCTCTGTATTCCGCAGAACTCTAAGCTCCGCCTGAGATTGATCACAGAGTTGCACGAAAGTTCGTGAGCTGGTCACAGAGGAGTTGCTAGCACTCTTGCTAAAGCACTCGACAGATTCTGGTGGAAACGTATTCGCCAAGATGTGAAAGATTTTGTGAGCGCTGCGTCGTATGTCGACGAGCAAAGACTCGACCGCAGATGGCTGCGACTCTTTACCCACTACATGTTCCACCCAGACCGTGGCATACAGTTGGTCTTGACTACTTGACACACTTACCTGAGAGCATGGCTTTGAAAGTGTGATGATTGTAGTAGATCACTTGACTCGAATGCCCCATTTTCTGCCGTGTACAATGACTGTTACTGCCGAAGAAACTGCAACTTTGCTTTACAGGGAGTCTACCGCTTGCATGGACTACCCCGTGTGCTGGTCAATGATCGCGACCCGAAATTCATCAGTGCCTTCTGGCAAACTCCTTGGCGACGCCTTGGAACGCGCCTGAACATGTCTTCCAGTCGAAATCCAGAAACGGACGGACTAACAGAACGCGTGAACATCACGTTTCAGTAGCTTCTTCGTTGCTTATGTTGCTATGATAGCTCTGATTGGACAACGCTACTACCACAAGTGGAATTTGCGTACAACGCCTCTCGTGCACTCGGAATTGAGCACACACCGTTCGAAGCTAATTTTGGATTCTCTCCTAAGGAGCCTCCTGACCTGCTGTTCAGCATGCGACCTTCGATCCCAGTTTCGCAAGACGCAACAACACGATTGAGATTGTTACATGACGTACATACTATGGTACGCTCAGTGTTACAGCTTCACAAAGACGAGATGCAAGCACACATAGAACCGTCTACAACGCCACACTTCACCAGAGGAGACAAGGTGTCAGTCGTCATAGAAACCTTTTTCTACGTGGACAACCAAACCGGAAACTCAGAGACAGACAGCTTGGACCTTTTATAGTGGAGGAGCAAATTGGGAAACACATTTACAAATTGAAACTTCCAGTGACATTACGCTTACATTATGTGTTCCATGTGAACAACTTACGACCATGTTCTACCGCTCCGCTGCGACCAGCTGTCCCATTCACTGTTCCTTTAGGAGAGGATGATGAGTTTGACGTCTCGCACATCTCTGCTGTGTGCATCAAGTCGCTACCTAGACGACGAGGCTGATATCCGCTCTTCATGACGCACTTCAATGATGACGACATTCCACCTGTTTGGCACCGGTTGAACGAGGTACACCGGACAACAGCGTTACAAGATTTTTTGGAAACGCCCCAATGGCACAAGTTTGCCAAGACTCAGGCGTACATTGACTTCATGCACGCTCACCCAGCGCGCATCCCTGAGTCCCAATAGCTGCTTTAGTAAAGGAGCTTAGACCACGGAGGTCTGCCTGGCGGCGGCCTCAAAGATCTGTCAAGAGGGGGAGGATACGAGTGTGACGAGTACAGTCCTGCAATTGTACAGTATAGGACATTGTACATCTACTCGTTACTAATTCCAATTCGTGCTTTTCCATCGGACGGACGTACACACGTGGGTATGTCGCAACTGCAATATTCATAAGGGTGCTGATGCTTACTGTACGACCAGTACCTCCCGGTACGTACAGGTACACACAGTTAATCTAACTAGCCACATGACGCGCCTAAGCGAGCTCTCCGATGCAGAAGGAGCCGCGTCGTAAAACCCAATGCTGGGCAGGCCGCGTCTGTGGACAGATGACGACGGTTAGACAGCCCTAACGCCTGACACGTAAGCAAAGCAAGCAGGCGTAAGCTAGCTGGGCAGAAACCTACTTAAGCCCAGTGCAGTAGAGGGAGGTGACAGAACCATTTAACAATTCCATTGTTCACTTACAAACATATACTGCTAAAGTACAGCAGTCAGACATCTTCTCAGACATCTTTCACCAACAACATCTTTTGCCATCTTGCAACGTCAGAACTAGACAGATTAGAACTGATTTGTGCTAGCGTTTAGCTTGAGGAGGCTAACCGCCACACCCTTTGACTAGTCCACAAGGGCTTGGCCATCATGTTATCACTCAATACTAAAAACCCACATTCATACACGTGCTAATAATCCTTTTTAACTGTGAGACAACAGCCTTTGTAATTCACTTCCCTGTTTCTCTCACGATTCGACAGTCTCAACCTCTATTTGCATCACACACACATTTTGCTTCAGTCTGTAGCTTCGACAAGGGTCCTCCGAGCCCACCCACATGAACTCATACAGGCAAAAATACAGTACAAAATGAACTGATACAGGTACCCGCACCTCTTGATTGTGGAGGTGAGCTGCTCGATGTAACCGTGCCTTTATTCTGATGAGCTGCTCGATATACACTCCTCCACAAAATTCCGGACAAGATTTCGCACCTTTGCAAGTAGGAAATGTAACCATGCGTCGATTGTATTGACAAATATCCTGAAATCCCAGGCAATGCTTTTGCGCGCGAAATGGAATGCGCCGACAACTGCGAGGGGCGAGTTCGAACACTGCCGGGCTTGTGTACTTGGGGTTATCGCGCCCGTACCCGTGCGGCACGCTCTTTGAAACAGTCGTCGCCGTGCTGGTTAGACGA
Organism: Tetraselmis chui; assembly: GCA_026401115.1. Lineage (NCBI taxonomy): Eukaryota > Viridiplantae > Chlorophyta > Chlorodendrophyceae > Chlorodendrales > Chlorodendraceae > Tetraselmis > Tetraselmis chui. The sequence continues at coordinate 38,527 of JAPMLY010002238.1, read as the reverse complement.
AAAGAGTAACGGGCGCACAACGCCGCAATATGAACGCTGATGCGACGGTAGCACAAATACAATGCATAGGCGACGGAGGGAGGAGGTGTTGGGCATGCCACTGTGGGGAAAACGCACGAAATCGTGTATGTGGACTTACCACCGATATGCGCACAACCCAATGGCAAGCCGCTTTCGGCCACGATGTTCAAGCAATCATAACTTACTCATATATGGTCAAAACTTTTTATACCAGGTATCGTTGGACGCGTCTTTTCAATTCACGTCAAAACCACCTACTCCGGAGCTCAAACACCCACAAATCAATTTGTTATGAATTATTTTAATTCAAGAATTATTCCGGCAAAGCTGAGCCGCAGTGCCAAGCAACACCCATAGAAGTCGGCTAACCTCTTGAGACGATTTGTGCGGGGTTTGTCGATATATGTTCACCAATTCTTCATTCCTATTGACCTCCGAGCCTAGTTCCCGACGCGTGCCACGCGTGGGGCGGGTGTGGTTGGCACAAGCGCATACCCAAGCATTCCAAACACCACCGTCAACGTGATGAGTCCCTAACGGCCAAGTTGAACCTCGCCCCTCCCCTAAGCCAATCGCCCTCGCATGCTTACAGCGTGCAGTGTCTATCTAAACCTGCGTCATGTGCGTTTTTGCTCGCTTGCTTTCCAAAACCATCACCCGTGCCAGCGGCGTGAACTTCCGTGCTCTATTCACACACCCGCAAACCAAACCTCGCGCATTGAACACGGCACCCACGCCTCCAAACCCCCTCCAAAAAGCCCCGAAAAATACGGTTATGTGGAACACAAAGACGTATGTAGCTTGGTATGAGCGCTTGAGCAATGCCCAAGCGTGGCGCTCAGAACGACGTGTGTAGTTCATACAATTTCCCGGGAATTTATGGGCTTAATTCGACAAACTCCACCGACAACACCCGCTTTAAGCTGAGGTCTAACCACCCCGGATGGCGGCTTACTGCTTGCTTCTCGGCACTCCTACAGTTGGGTGGTACTCGAGTATCGTCGTGCTTGACGTGGTGAGAGGGGAGCGTGTTCTTGACTAGCTTATGCTTAACATAATGCATGTCCGGACGTTTGTGGAGGAGTGTATATACTCCGGAGGTGCTCGATACACAGTTAAGTGCCTCCTTTTGCCGTGCTTTCGATTTCGTGTTCCTCTTGTCACTCTTGCCCTTTTGTTTCCCCTCCCTTATTCCCTGTCCGTGCTCATGATGCTCTTCACGTAATCCATGTACTCCGGAGTCTCCGACCGCATTTGCTGACAGGTCACCAGCGAAGTCATGAGGTGGATGGCGACTATTCAAGTCGAACACTTGTCGCAGCTGATTTTCATGTAGTACGCTTGAAATGAAGCCTGTGCAGCAGACAGACCTCACGCATGGCTCTGGCGACGCCCTGCGGGCCTGCGTGGCATCTATTCTTGAGCTCCCCTCTTCTAAGGTGCCCAACTTAATCACGGACCCAAGGGGCTACCTGCCCCCACTGCAGGAGTTCCTGCTTCCGCTTGGGAAGGCCTTCGTGAAAGTTCCACTCATCGACGGCAGATTACCTTTTCCGCTTACGCTTCCCGAAGGCGCGTACTGTTACTGCATCGTCGCCGGTCCCTCTCCAAGGTGTGTGCTGAACGCTCGTGATCCAACTTTCAAACAACTCATCTACGCTTGCGCGAGCTATGCAGCCTTATCTCAACCCGTGCCTAACGTATTTATTTATTTGATGGTATTGCGTCCCGGCGAATGAATTGTAGGGGTTCACATAAGCACTGCATCGTTGGTAAGCTGACTGAACTCGAGGCTGGAGCAACGCCTGCCCACGACCCTCACCCAGATGGCACGATGCTAGGCGGCGAGCCTGAGTGGGCTGGCCTCTTTCTAGCGTTGTCGTGATAATCATCAACGGTCAGGATTCAGAAGGTTGGCCAGACAGATACAGGAAGTCTTGCCACCGACGGTGACGTCCAATTTCCAGCACTAGTGATACAGTTTCCCCCAAGCATAAAAAGTCGAGTATCCGTGCTAGGATCCCAACATAACTGTGGCCGAGTGCGCTTCCGCGGATTTACATCCGGTTTTTGTAAAGAATTACGGAAGAGAATAGGCAGTATTTGATGTCAAATCTGCTTCCGACACAACACTGAGACCGAATGCGCTTCCGTGGATGCGGAGCCGCTGTATCAATAACGTTACGGAAGAGAATTGGCAGTTTATGAGGTCGAATCGACTTCCGAAAGCGCGCATGGTTCAGAACACGGCTTTCGGCCTCACTTGATGGAACGCGAAGCACATAAATTTTGTTTAATTCCGACTTGACAGCGTATACATATGTTATCAGTCAAATAGCTATCGGAATCCTGTCCCGACGGCATAACGGAGTGCCATTCGAAAGACACCAACAGCAAAGAGCCCAACTTTCGGTCAAGTGGCGTGTGTGGGTTTTAAAATTTCTCCCTTCCATATAGGAATAGCACTGCCTGCCGGCGGTGTACATACTCTCTGAATCACTGACAAGCGCCATATATGCCATATAGTGCGCGCGCCCTCCTAAAGTACACTCTCCAGCAGCAGCACCGCTATAAAGAGGAGCCAAAACTTCATCGATCTCCTGCTGCACTCACAATCATGCAACCGTGGAGTGCGTGTGCCACAGCCCACTGCCCTTCTCGTCCAACCCTCCACTCAAAAGGTTGAGCCCATCATGGGACCATCAGAGTGGCGCAGGAGCAAAATTCAGCAAGCAGGTTGGCATCCACATTGTTCTCGTGCACGCAGTCAGATGACAGCAGCACCAAGTCTGCCTCAATGTCATCCGCCACGTCGCCTGCCATGCAATGAGACAGCAGGCGGTCAGAATTTCCACGGAAACAATGATATTCCACTGAAAATGCTTACACCCCTGGAAGGCTGAGTGCTGAACTTACCCACAAGCGCCGAATGATTCTCTGTTGTCACTTTCTCGATGACACTGAAATTGCTACAGCCCTTCTCCATCAACAAGCTGCGTGCCAAGGACAACAGGAATCAGTAACGAGCCTTCAAAACACTTGCTAGTTCAGAGCAGAGGCAAAGGTGGGCAGTAGGTCGTACTCGTTGATGGTTGTCAGCTTCATCTTTGTCTCCTCCTCCACAGCCTTCCCCTCATCATCCACGACAACCACTGTTACTTTGCTGTTATTCCTGTTGAAATGAGCAACAGTACGCACCATCTGTTCAGCCGCCCCTCAACATACACACCCATACTTTCTCCTATTCGCGGCGGACCCTCTCTTAGTTTGTCATGCACAGGGCGGCAGACAAGAAGCACTTACCAGGCAGCGAGCCCAGCTGCGGTCAGCAGTGCCTACAGACAGGAAACACGGCAAATGTAGATTCGGATCAGTTATGTTTGCCTTGTCTACCACCCACACTTTCATCTAGTTCATGGAATGGGAGCCATTCTCAGCACACAATGCACAGCACAGCTGCACGACAGCACAGAAATCTGCACCTGTCTGGATCCCTCCGCCAGGTATGGATTCGAGTCAAAAAGCGTGACCATGAGGTGGCGGTAGGATAGCTCCCGGCGTGACTACCAGGCAACATTGAGGAGTCAGTCTGTGGCTGCCGCAGCCACTCCAACCAGCAAGGAAGAGAACAGTGTGAGGATTGATTGACAACTAACCTTTGTTGCGCTACTCCCATCCTCCTGCGCCTGCAGAGGCTTCATGCCTGCAAATCGGAACCACAACTCATCAGAATGTAATGCACAGGAAATTAAAGCAGGGAGAGTCAGAGCGTGGCAACATTGATAAACGATATTTCATGTATTGGGAGATATGTAGAGTGGCCTCTTGGTACACACCTCTTGTTCGTATCTGCTTGTTACCTACGATGACTACATGGCGCTGAAGGTGCCTGGGGGTCACCCTACGCCCCGAAGTGCTGGCCGCCGGCCTTGGCGCCAGCACGGCGGATGAGGCCATAATCGCGAATGCCATCGTTGTGAAAAAAGGTCTGGGCTGCTGCGAGAGGGCGGGGCGCTTCTATGGGTGAGTAGACTGATGACAACCTCGTCTTACTTTGGTAACAGCAAGTCACCAAAGTGGGCTATCGGACGTAGCAACGGTGCTGCTGTGGCTGGCCTCTCGTAGCGTCAGTGAAAGAGCCGAGTTGGACTGTCGCAAGTAGGTTCGGAAGTGATTGGCGAAGTAAACCTAGGCGGCGGTATGTTGTACGAGACGGCGAAGGCGCGGTATGCCTCACTGTTAATGATTTCGCCGGTAAATGGGAAGCAAGCAGGCGGTATGCTAGATATCTGAGCCTTCACGAGATGTTGCTGCGTGTCTGTCGGGAGATGGACGGCGCAGAGAGTGAGCAGTTAGCACACACACCATATCGTAAGAACGGGTCCCAAGATAAAGGGCGGCGAGTAAAAGAGACGGCGTTGCGCAAACGGAGGGGGGAAAGCGACACGTCGGAAGACAGAAAAGAAAAGGGGGTGAGTGCGAGAATTCTCGTCGGGCGGTGGTTGGTGCTTTGTCAAAGCGCGTGCGAGAGTAATCGGATAGTGTCAGAGTTTCACTTCGAGAAGATGCGATACTGCGATGTCCGCCGCAGCTCTTTTCTTTGCGGGCTCAGCGCGAAGGAGAGGGGACAGGGCGAAGGAGCAGATAGGTTCATGTACGTCTTATCAGATAGGTTCTGCTTGGATGCCCGGCTTGAGTTCTACTGCTTGTGCGACTGGTGGTCCGGTAGTTTTGTCAGTTGTGCAGTATGATGGTGTTGACGTCGCTGTGCTGCAGGCGATCGCTGATTAAGTGCAGTCATCTGTGCTGAGTCACACCTCTCGCCCGAGGCGATTTTAACACTCCGGATGGAATCCATAACATTTATAAAATGACGCACCATGTTCCGGACACCATTGAGAATTGCCACGAGAAGTACCCGCAACTTGGTTTCATGATACGTCACCCGCCTTGCATGGAGCTGATGACTAGGATGTCTACATGGCGCGGTCCCTCCCGCCGAGCGTCGCTGGTTCTCATTTGGATGCAAAACCACCTAACGCGTACGGTCGTGACCTATGCCCGTATCAAAAAGCACTACGGCGATTTATTTAGCGCTTCATTAAGCTTTACCCTTTAGCATGCTTTACCAAAGATAAGGGTTTGCTTGCAATTTGGTAAAAACACCCACAGACAGGGCATGGGGGACGATTAGCGCAGGATTATAGGGTTGGGTGGGTGGGTTCGCGCGAAGCCTAGATTGACTGAGCGCAATGAAAGCAGAGAGTGCCATGCTCGTAGCTAGGTCCGGCTTATGAGGCGAGGGCTAGCTAGAGTTGACCGTTGGGGAAGTCGTTTGGTCGTTGGTTGCGTCTAACTACCATGGCAAGGTGGTTGCCATGCAGGTGCGACGCGCCGTTATTGAAATTGTAACTGAAATTGAAATTGCTCACAACAATGCCATAAAACTAGACCAGCTGCTGTCTATTGGGCCACTCTACCTAGCCATTCAAGACTTATGAGCAAGTTGGGCCCGGGTCTCTTCGACCAGGTACACCTATCGACACACCTAGCTTCACTGTGTGTCGACGTTGCTCGGGAGTTTAAAAAACTGTAAGCAATCACAGCAATTGCCACAGCCCCCGAGCCTAAGTAATAATTTAAGTAATCAAGAAAAACAGATCTAAAAATAAATCCACTTGTCAAGAAATGCAAAACTAAACTGCTCCTCGACCTTCACGATGCACGGCCCGCTCCCACCGAGCCGGGGTGCCGACCGGCCTAGGCCGGTCGGCGTTCGGGAGGGACGACGGGCCAGCCTAACCTAGCTCCCGCGTGACTTCGGTCTTGCCGAAGATAGGAGGGGAAAGGCTAGCAAAATAACCCTCCTCACGTGGGCGCTCGTCGATCCCTCCGCCGCATCCCGAAAGCCCCGCCCCAAGGTCGTTGCCGCGTCTACCGTAAGGCTAGGGATAAGCCATCGATGGATCGTCGATAGTATCATCATCACCCGCTGATGGTGCCATCGATGTGATAGGTTGCGACATCGACATCGACACAATGGCAGTAGTGCTAGCTTCAATGCCATCAATTATTAAAACAATTGGAAAATATTGATTATCAAAGCCCTATGTATCGATATATCGTCCCAAGTATCGATACATCGGCGATAATATCGGCTTAAATTGCCATCGATGTCAACATCCCAAACTATCAAGATCATCAACATCGAAAATCCAAGATATAAATGCCATCAACATCGACGTTTCAAAATATCATTACCATCAACATCGACACAATTCACTTGATCCCTAGCCTTAGTCTACAGACGCGACGGTCCTCCTTGTCGAGGTCCCCCGTCACCTCGAGGGGAGATGGGGGGGACCGAGACGCACAGACATAGGAAAAACTGGCGCTCCTGCCTCCGCGCCTGAATTTTCCCCGCTCATTTCCTCGATTTTTCTATGTATAGTACCCGGGTACCTGTCAAATAGCCCGACCTGCGCCCGTACCCTCCCCCCTATGATCGCGCGTCCACCGAGCATCCTTTGTTGAGCGGGGCCTCCGCGCCCACCCGGGCCCACTCTCTCTATTATTAGGCTGTCGGGGTAGTGAGTGTCGAAGAGTAGGGGGGGGGGAGCGGGGGGGCAGGTCACCATAGTCGGATCCGTCGGGGCCGCGGGTGCACGGAAATTAGTCAAAACCCTCCATACGGGGTTTTCCGGTGGCGCCCAAGTCGCATCATCGGCGCCCAAGTTCCATCATGTCGCTCCTTCCGTCGCGACCGGCCTCCTTGCCGCCCAAGCTTACTCCTCCCCCCGGGAGATGTAGCTTGTCGACGTAGCGGCTCATTGAAATTGAAATGAAATTGAAATTGAAATTGTTTACAACATGTACCGTATGCGCCGGTTTTACACCAAAAGCCGTATGCGCCGGCTGCTGTCTCTAGGCCCTCCCAACTATGCCATACATGGAACTTACAAGTCAGGGCTAGACCGTTAACCACCTAAATCCAACATCTCTAGGGGTGTTTTGGGGTTTTACTCCCCCCCGGGGAGTTGTGCAAGATGAGGCGAGGGTTGCGTGCATTTAGGGTCGTGCGAGGGGGCAATGTGCGGTGGCGCGGCGGGAGGTCGTGCGGGATTTGATGCGGTATATGAGAAGGAGATGATGTAGCCATTGGACACTATGCGTGTGGAGTTGTGCAAGGATTCGATACGTGTCGAGGCGTGCTTTGGAGATGAGTTTGTCAGGAGGGTCTGTACGGGCGGTGAGTAGGGAGGTGAGACTCGTGATGGTGGAGGAGTGCGGTGTACCTGTGCGGCTCATGACGATGGGAAGGATGTTTACCACTGTGCCTGGCCAGTGGCTACGGATGGCGTTTGCAAGGGGTGTGTATTTGGCACGTATGAGGTGAGTTGTTTGGGGGAGGTTATTCTCCGTGCAGTACTTCCATTCCCCTATCTGAATCTTTTTTATGGATGCGTATCGGCGGCGGCCGTTTGTGTGACCGACAAAACGAGGTTCGAGAAGGCGAATGAAGTCGGGTTTTTGGGCGGGGGGTCGTAGCGCGGGGGGGAGAATCTCAGGTGGGAGGACGGCGGGACACGAGGTTAGGGAGTCGGGCGAGAGAACTTCGTCAGCATCAACAAGGCGGGTGGGCATGTGGGTAAGGTGGGGTGGGTGACAATCAAGTGGAGTGTGGGCAGGAGAGGGGGAAGCAAATGACTTTATGGGTTTTTCACCGAAGTCTGCAGTGATGGTTTCCCATCGTCCTCCGTTGTGGCGCTCCAGTAGGGAGAGTAGGAGTTGTAGCGCGCTGTTGTGTCGATCATGTCTTAGGCCATACATGGTGGGGCAGTTACCGGCCATGTGGCCGTTGCTAGTGAATTGGCCACATAGGGGGCAGCGCAGGGTGGGGTTGTGAGTAAGAAGGCGGGTGTTGTGGACTCCCCACATGAATTCTTGTTTGTGTGTGAACTGGATATTTGTGAGGGTTGAGTGTTTTTTGTGGAAAGAGAGTTCGGCGCCGTCCTCCGCGGCGCGGGCGAGGAGGGCACCGTGTTTGGTTGTTTGCGAGAGGGGTGTGTGTGTGTGTTTGGTGCTGTATGTGTGTGCGTCGGCTTTGAGGTTGGTGTATTTGTAGGGTAGGGTTCCCCTAGTGTTTGTGGAATGAGGGTGTATGGCTAGGTCCAATGGCCTATCGTGACTTTTGAACCTGTGGTGTATGTAGTGTCGGGTGGGTGACCATCCGCGACTTGGTTAGCGAGAGTGTCTGCGAGGTCGTTACCTAGGGAGTGGTTGTGTGCTTTAATTTTGCCGAGGTGTGTGCGGATGCCTGCGTCGCAGCGGGTTCTGAGGGTGTGTGTGATGGAGTGGAGCGTGTCGCGGTGGATGTTGTGTTTGTAAGCGGAAGGGCAGTTTAAGTATCCTTGTATGAGGCGGAGGGAGCACGCACTGTCTGTAAGGAGGTGGGTGCGGCCAAGTTGGAGGCCTATATCTATGCCAACTAATTCGGCGCGATTTATTGTGTGCGAGGGAGGGGTAAAGGTCACCAGGATTTTGATTCTGGTGTCCGAGGCGGGGTGGGTGGCTGCTGCTCCGAGGGGGGACGAGCCTCCTTTTCTCGAGCCGTCTGTGTATACAAAGTCCTGCGAGTTCCAAGCAAGAGTACCTCTGGTGGGGGGGTATGTTAGATGCATGCGTTCCGGGTGGGGGTATGTGATGGGGTGAGTTGGGTTTGGGGGGAGGTGATATATGCCTGCCGAGTGGGGTGAGTAGGTGTCGAAGAGGTGAGGAGGAGGGGTGGTGATGGCGGGGTTGGGGAGGTGAGTGTCGTAGATAGATTCGAGGGTGTTGTGAAGTGCGGTCATGGCTGTGGGTGACGGGAGGGTGGAGAGTGCGAGGGGGTTGGCGACGAGGTAGAGGTCAACCATCGAGCGTGTGCCGAATGGGGTAGGGGTGGGGTTGCCGGTGTGTTGGTCGGGGGGTAGGAAGGTGTTTGCATCATTGGGGAGGGTGTAGAGGTGGTGGGTGCATGGGGAGTTGATGTATTTGGAGTGGCGGTAGGGTGTATGTTCCCATCGGGGGAGGATGAGGATGGTTGCGCTGGGTGTGTGAGGGGCTGTGAGGTGTGCGCTTGTGATTGCGTGTTCCATGGCGCGGCGCATGCATTCGTGGTCGTATTCGGGGTTGGCGATGTTGGTGCCTTGCCATGTGTGTGGGGCATTGCTGCCACTAGATGAGAAGACTATGTCTTCGGGGTAGAGGAAGTGGTAGGTGTGGGAGTGGAGGGATTTATTGAGGGGGTCGGAGTAGAATTCTGTATGGATGCGGAATGTGTTGCGGAGAGCTGTGAGTAAGTCTTCTCTAGTGGCCCATCTATTACGGGTGGTGGTGGCGGGTGTGGGTGAGTGGATTTCTGAGCGGGAGCCTAGGCGAGTGAGGAGGTGGTAGACCTTCTCTTCGAACTTTTGCTGCGAGAGGTCGGGGCGGAAGAGTTGGTAGAGGTGGCGGACGCGGGGGCCGTTAAGGGTGGTGACCGTGCGGCCGTCGGGAGTGCATAGTACGGTGGTGTCATGGAGTGATGGGTGTGCGTGGATGGCGAATTTGCCGGTAGGGAGCATGTCGAGGTCGGGGTGGATGGGGTCGTGGTTGAATGTGATTAGGGGGTGTGTCAAGCGAGGCTGTCTTGGTTCTGGCAGAATGGGTGTGGTGGAGGGGACAAAGCCGGAGTTAAATGCGGTGAGTGCGGTGGGGCCGGAGGGGGTCTCACTGATGGTGCCGTATAGTTGTAGGCATGGGGCCCACTGGACCTCGTAGAGGCGGGTGAGGTCGTGTTGCTGGCCGCGAGCACACCAATCGCACTGCCATGTGGCGGGCCCCTGAGCTGGGCGGCATTGGGAGTGTATGGCAAAGTGCGGGCATGTGCGGCAGGTGGTGGTGGGTTCTGTGTGCAGTGGGTCATGACAGATGGAGCATACGGTGGGGGAGGGGGTGGGGAGGCATACCGATGTAGGGGTGGAGGAGATGAAGCGGAAGCCGTCGTGGAGTTGTAACTGAATGTCCCATTCCGTGAGGTGTTCCGGGGCCCATTCAACCATGTACTGCGTTTGGCCGTATTTTGTGTCCTTGTGTTTGGAGATGATGCGCGTAACGTCGCAGGGGGGGTAGTGGTGGTCGGAGGGGGTGAGGTATTCTGTGTCTAAGTGTGCGGTGGGAGCGGTGGGGGTGGGGTGAGTGGTGCGTGAGGTGTAGATGCCGCATAAGAGGGTGGGGGGTGAGCGAGGGAGGTGCGGGGAGAGGAGGGGAATCCATGAGGGGTGTATAGTGGTGGGGGGGGATGCTTGTTTGGTGGTGAGGCTTGTGATGGGGAAGCGGTTGTGGATAGTATCGAGGGGTTCGGTGAGGATTGCGGCGAGGAGGCGGATGGGGACTGAGAGTGGGGTGGTGGATACCGTGAGTTTGGTGACGGATTTGCAGGATTTGAGGATGAAGATGGACGAGGTGGCTTTGAGGAGGACCTGTGGCCACGTGGTGATGTTGTTTTTCCAGAGGGGGGTGAGGCGGGGGAGGAGGGAGGCGTGTGTTTTGCGGGGAGAGAAGTCGCAGCAAGCTTGTTTACATGTGTGAGGGTCGGTGATGTGTGTGGATTTGTCCCGGAGTGAGGCGAGGAGGGCGTTGTCTTGAGTGGTGACGTGGGCGCGGAGTGTGGAATCGATAGGGTTGGTGAGGGAGAGTGGAGGGATGTTGTGGAATAGGGTGCCCGCATCGCGCTTAGCATTGACTAAGCACTTGAGTGTGGGTGGGGTGTAACAGGTTGACATGATGGATTCCGAGGGCCAGTGGGAGTATGTTGTGCATATGGTACGGATGTGAGCGCGGGCCATGTGGCCTCTATAGCCTGAGTTGTTCATGATTTTATGTAGGTGGCATACTGTGAGTTGTGCGGCGTGGGCTTTGAGGGAGGGGAGGCCGTAGCCGAGGTCGGAGGGAGGGCGATGGAGGGCGGTGCGGGGAAGGTTACGTACCGAGGAGACGGCGGAGCGGAGTGCGCGGCAGATTTGTCCTCCGAGAGTGTCGAGTTGGGAGTCGGTGAAGAGGCCGAGATGGAGGGTGAAATGTTTTCCGATGAGGAGTCCACGGATGACCCTGGTTCTGCGGGATTGTGTTAGTGGGGAGGTGGAAAGGGCGGTGATGAGGGATGCCGTGGTACGTTTTAGTTCGTGCCAATGTTTGGTGAAGATGAGGGAGGTGTTAAGCTCAACCCCGAGGACGCGGTATGTGTCCGAGGGGCCAATGGAGGGGATGGGGGCCGGGGTGGAGTTGAGGGTGATGAATTGAGTTTGTAGGCGGGATGCGAGGAGGGCAGTGTTGGCGAGGGTGAGGGCGTTGCCTGTGGGCCAGAGGGCGCCGGTGATGCAGTATTTGCGGATGTTGACGGTCATGCCCGTTTAGGCGCTGACGAGGGAGAGTTTCCGGAGCTGGATGGTCGTGTTGGGGGTCGAGCCCGTGGCGAGGCTGAGGTCGTCAGCGAAGCCGTGTCCTGGGTATGTGGCTGTGGGTTCTGTGGGGTCGACGTTAGTGGCGGGGGGGCCGGGGCGGTAGCCCCGGCTTCCCACCGTGAGCCATCGAAGGAAGGGTTCAAGGAAGAGGGTGAATGGAAAACCCTAAACTTGTATGAACATCTGACGCGCTTGCTAGGGCGTTCCCGGTGCTGAAAGGGATCGTCTACTTTTTTTGACGGGGTATGTTTTTCGGAGCCGCCACATTGTACGCGGAGGCGGCGGGGGACCCCGTCCGCGCCCTTATTGTCGGCGAGCAGTCTTTGGGTGAACCCCACGGCCTTGGTGTAATCATGTGCGTATGTGGAAGGTGTGACACGCCTACATACAATGATCGGACTCACCGAGTATCGAACCCGCGACCTTCTACGTTTTAGGCGTGCGCTTTACCGCCGCACCGAAAAAGCATAGTTGACATATGTGGCCACATACCACATATGTACCAAACTACGACACTATCACGGCCCCCCCCGGACACTCCCCGGACCGCAGCCTGGCTCCGAAACCAATGTGGAAGGTGGGGGTTCTTCTCGGACCGTGACACGCCTACATACAATGATCGGACTCACCGAGTATCGAACCCGCGATCTTCTACGTATTAGGCGTGCGCTTTACCGGCGCACCGGAAAAGCATATTTGACAAATGTGGCCACATGCCACATATGTACCAAACTACGACACGTAGCGCGTCACGACATTGTAGTCCGTTGACCTCTTGGCGAGGACCTGACCAACGCGGGGGGTTCTTTGGTGACGAGTGGTCAAACTCAAGCGTGTCGTCGTCGTGAGAGGCTGGACGTTCGCATGGCGGTAGCTGACATTGCGCGGCAAGCGCTAGCGCGCATGACTCTAGGCAAGTGAATGGGATGGGCCAAAGGGGTCGGCGGTAACGGCCGCAGCGCCGAAACCGGCAAGTGGGGTCGGTGCAGAGGAGGCGGTGATCGTGTTATGTGGCAGTTGGTTGTTGGTCATCCTAGTGATTTTAGCGACTAAGCATAGGTCAACGCAGGATCCGACTCATGTGATGCAAGGCTGGGCGGTGGCGTAGTGTACTTGTACCAGCACGTTGCGGCCATTGTTGCCGCGTAGTAATTGAAGAAATTGGGTACAAATTCACGTACATGCAATTCGAAAAGCTAACTACTACGGGTATAGTAATGTCCGGAACGGTCTATCCAGAAGCTCAATTATTCTTCTGAGGATATGTACAAATATAATACCGTATCTTTGTGGCCTCCATTGCTTTTTCTTGTAAGATTTTTTAAGTATTTACCCTAGGGCACGTTTTGCCAAAGATGTCAGCTTGCTTACAATTTGGCCAAAAGACACCCACAGACAAGGTATGGGGGTCGATTAGCGCAGGATTATAGGGATGGGTGGGTGGGTTCGCGCGAAGCCTAGATTGGCTGAGCGCGAAAGCAGAGAGTGCCTAGGCTCGTGGCTAGCTACGGCTTATAAGACACGGGCTAGCTAGAGCTGACCGTTGGGGAAGTCGTTGGTCGTTGGCTGCGTCTAACTGCTCGGGCAAGGTGGTTGCCCTGCAGGTGAGACGCGCCGATATTAACGGTAACGGTAACCGCTAGAGTTACTGTCCCGTACACATGATATTGGATATGCAAACCTCTAGATTCAAATCAATCTGACCATTTACCCTAGGGCACGTTTTGCCAGTAACCTAAAGCCAAAGGCTTGCACAACCAGAATTATTGTTGCGGGGGGGACGGCGTGAGCCAGCCGAAGAACCGCCAAGCAGCAGGTGTTGGGGTCATGGTTGGGTCAATATATTTGACTTCGGTCACAGAGTTGTTCTTGGCCCAGCCACCCATAAATTTGATTACGGGGAGGGGCGCGCCGATGCAGCTGGCAGCGGACGCCGCGCCTTTCCGTAGGCTGTGCGATGTCCACTTGAAACCGGTGGGCGCGGATGAGTTGACGGTGTGGAGGGCGAGGGCGAGCCAAGCGGAGATGGTGGACGCGGCGCCCCAATCGGTAGAAGGTTCGGAAGGTGAGTAGCTCCAAAAGGCGAGCGGGGGTGGCGTGTTGTAGAATTTTTCGCAGAATGCCGCGCGGTGGTCCGTGTAGTAGTCGAGCAGGTCCGCCAGGACGGGGTTAGCGGCTACTAGGATAGCGATGACAGGTTTTTCGCCGGCGTCGCGGCGCTGGTCGCCTTTAGATTTGCGTATGAATAGGCAGATTTGTTGCGAAGGCATGTCGACAACTAGGTCGCCGGTATGGCAGCGGGCGCCAGTTTCGGCGCGGCAGAAAAACATGTAATTGACGCACACCCCTAAACAGGCTCTGAAACGCTGCATCTGGGGGAGGGAAGCAGGGGTCCACGCGAAGGTACCGTGTAGGGTGTTGGCGGCTTGTAGGATGTCCAGGGCGACTTGTGCGGGTAGCGGGAGGCGAGCGGCGGTGGGAAGTAGGCGGTGCTGTAGCATTTCGAGGCCACGGCGGGCGTCCGCCAAGAGTTCGCCCACGGCGATAGGTTGGCGCCGGTGGTCGCGGAAGAATTTGTTAACCGCGGAGAAGTAAGGTTGCAGCGAGCTGGCAGCGACCGTTCCCGGGAGGGCTAGCCATGCCGTGTAGCGGACCATCGTGGCTGGCGTGGGCTGTAGCGGGGCGATATTTTCCTCTGCACAAAAAATAAAAACTGTCTGATTGCGCTCTGGTAGCTCGCGTTCGTAGAGGGCGCTAGCGAGTTGCTGAGTAGGGCAACCGCCGTAACCCCGAGTTTATCCGATCCTAGGAGGTCTTGAAAAGTTTCAGCTAGATCGGATGACCAGGGCGACTGTGCTGCTTCGTGGCGTAAGCCGTAGCGCGGCGGTCTTGTACGCAGAGGGGGGACGTGCTGTACATGCGCATTTAATCGGTCCGGGCGTAACGCCCGGCCAATCGCGCCGCGTCGAATGTAAAGCCAAGAGGGGGTGATAGCCGAAAGGCCACGATGCTCCACGCGGGACGTCCGACCCCTTCGTGCTTGCCTAGCCTGCCGGGAAAGAACAGGTCGCGGGACGCTGGGAAGTGCACGGTCTCGGTGGCCAAGCGGGCGAACGCGTGGTACCACGTTTTGTTTCGCCAGTAGGGGGCGATAACTGTCGCCGCGGCTTGAGCTTGTTTGAGTTTTGCGGCGAGCGCTGGTAGGGGAGACCAAGGGGGGTTACAGTAGTTGTTCTCGCGTTCCCATGCCGAGTCGGGGAGGTGCAGGCAGTCGATGTCCTCGCAACGGGGGTCGCGCCAGCGGGCGTTGAAGCGTGGCAGTTGCGCGTTGAGCATAGACGCGAAACGGTCGATCGTATGCGGGCCCAACCGGCTCTGAAGGTGGTCGAAGAGTCGTGGGTTGAGTTGCCAGTCTTCGGAGTCCATCTCGCGGCTGAGCGTGTCGGCCCAGACGTTGGCGGCCGACCGGATGTAGCGTGGGCGGATGTGGATGTCGTTGGTGTCGAGTAGGAACCACAAGCACCGTAGCTCGGCCATCATGACGGGCGACCGGGACGTTAGCTTGGTTAGGGCGGCGACCACGGCAGTGTTGTCCTCGTGCAGGAGGACTTGCCGTCCTCGGAGTTGCGGTAGAAAGGATTCGACCGCGTGCCGAACCGCCCGAAGCTCCTTCCACGTAATGTGTTGGAGGCGGTCGGGGGCGCTCCAAAACCCGCGGGCTTGGTAATTGGCGTCCTCGTTGAGGACGGCCCGCCATCCGTAGTCGCTCGAGTCGGCGTGCAAATAGGCGGTCTCGACGGGCTTGTAGATCGACCGGCCGTTGTGTTGGGTGGGCACCGTACGCCACCACTCGAGGTCGCGTCGAAGTTGGTGGGTGAGGCGCACGCGTCCCCCCCAACCGGTTCGGGTAGCCAAGACGTTGTGGAGCTCGCGCAAAAAAAATCACGCGGGCGCAATGGCGAGATAGAGAAATTGCGCTTTCCCCGCGAAGGCTGCGAGTTGCCGTGTGGGTAGCCATCGTGCGTTGGACGCTGCTCGCCCGAGCAAGGACGAAGCGTGTTGTGCGAGGTGTTGCAGTTTTGCGAGTGGCGCGCGAAACTCGCCGCGTTGTAAATCCACCGTAAGGCCCAAGTGGTCGCCGACTTGAGTTGGCGTCCACACGCCTTTCTTGGGGTTGCGTTGTAGGCCGAGGCTGTCTAGCAGGGTCTGGACGCGCTGCCGAAGTAGTAGTGCCTCGTCGTAGGAATCCGCCAAGAAGAGGAAGTCGTCCATGTAGGGGAGGAGACGGGTTCCTCGCCATCGCGCGTTCCGGAGGAAGCGCTTGGACGGGCGGCGTGGGCCGGGCGGTGTAGATGCGGGCGTGGGAGGTGGTGGGCGGCGTAGGTGGTTCGTAAACACTTGCGTGAGCTTGCAAAAGTAGTAGGCGGAGCCCGACCACCCCATGGGGAGGCACGCGAGGCGCCGCGGTAGTTGACCGTGAAGTAGTCTCGGTCCTCCTCCCGGATGCCAAGGGTGTTGTAGCCATCGGCGAGGTCGAGTGAGACGAAGTAGTCCCCCGGCCGAGAGAGATGGCGGAGGTGTTTGAGGGTCTCGCAAGTCATGTTGAATGTTGAGCAGTAGCGGTTGAGTTCTCGAAGGTCGATAATCAAGCGCCATTGATTGCATCAGGGTTTTGGCACCAAGAACATCCGGGAAACGTAGCGGGGGTTCGTAGAGCGCTCCCACGCGCCGCAAGCCTCGAAGCGTGGGAGTTCCGAGTTGAGAAACTCGAGTTGGTCGTATGTGGCGTCTAGCATGGAGATGCCGTGGTTGAACGGCTTGGGACGTAGGCCGTGTTTGAACTTCACGCGTACGCCGTGGCGGATCCAACTTAGGACTTGGCCGCTCGCGCCGATGCGCTCCCACTCCCGCCACTTTCGACGTACGCGGTGGCGCATGAAGGAAGATGTCGGGGAGCAGGAATCGGCGCGGCGGGTCACACCATCATTTCTTGCTTGGGGTTTTAGCCGAGTCGTTCGGCTTGGGGGGGAGGGTGGCTCGTGCCGCGGCTGCAGCTGCGGCAGCGGCCTTGCGTTTGTCGGCGGCGGCTTTGCGGGTTCGAGCGTCGGGGCCGGTGGGCTTGTCTGGCGTGACTTTCGCGAAAGCGGCGCCGGCGGCGGCCTTGCTGGCGGCGTGTAGGCTGACCTCAAGCGTGCGGTCGACGAAAGCTTGGCGTAGCGCGTCCAATGTGCCGGAGACCGCGGTAGGACGCGGTCGGCAAAAGCGCTCGTGGGCCAATTCGGCAAACACGCGGTCCGCATCCGTGCTCGTTTGTCCGCCCTTGGTGAGGCGGAGGAAGCCCAATCGAGTACGGGCGGCCTCCTCCGTCGCTGTGTGGGTGCGATGACCCGCTCGGATGAGGGCAATCGCTGCCGCCTGCTATGTCGGTAGAGGTGGGCCGTGCGACAGCGTGTCCAAAGCCTCGCCAATTGCCGCGTTGGCGCAACTGTCGAAGAAGGCATAGCACCCGATGTGTAGGTACTCGCCGTACGCCGCTTGGGTGCGTTTGTCGCTTAGAGCTCGGGCGGTGTCGTCCGTGAGAGTCCACAGACGTGGCTCCTTGACGTCGCGAGGAGGACGTTCGAGGCCGGCCGGGATGACTTCGCCGTAGTAGGTGAAGTCGACGAATTCGGCCGCGGCGGGGTCGGGTTCGTCGTCAAGCAGGTCGATAGGTGGCTCAGGGGCCGCCTTACCACCCTCCGTCGCTGTCGCGTCGGCGGGAATGGACTGTTGTTGATCAGTGCTAGCAGGAATAGCTGTCGTCTGCTGGAGCTGGGCGAGTAAGGCAGCGTTAGCCGCCAAAAACTGCTCAGTAATCCGTTGTTCCGATGCCAAAACTGCCGTACGAATCTGTTCGGCTGTGCGTTGTTCGATTGAGGTAGCGTGAGGGTCGGCCGCTGCGGCGGAAGTAGACTGCTCAGGCTGCATATTGGGGAACTGCGTAGCTAAACGAGGGGAAGTGTCGCGTGACGCTCGAGTGCGCATGGGACGAAAAGGTAAAGCTGACACCCTGCTCGACTACTAGAGTCGGGACTGCATTCGCGCGAAGCCTAGATTGGCTGAGCGCGAAAGCAGAGAGTGCCTAGGCTCGTGGCTAGCTACGGCTTATAAGGCACGGGCTAGCTAGAGCTGACCGTTGGGGAAGTCGTTGGTCGTTGGTTGCGTCTAACTGCAAGGCGAGGCGGTTGCCCTGCAGGTGCGACGCGCCGCCTTTTAACGGTGACAGTAACCGCTAGTGTTACTGTCTCGTACACATGGGAATTGGATATGCAAACCTCTAGTGTCAAATCAATCTGACCATAAAGCGTGTAGTCTTTGATTCAAAAATCCATTTACAAAATACATGCCGATGTATTCCTGTTTGTTCCCCTCCCTTTTATTCATGTCGGTGTTCACGATGTATGCCAGGAAGATGCATGTCTCCAATTCTATCTATCGTCGCGTAGATTTTTTTCAATTTTCTAAAACCTCCTCGTGTTGTCCGTAAGGGCTTTGCAGCCTCGTCAATATGGGTCCGTCCGCTACTTGGGAGGTGGAAGGGATAGCGGTTAAGGCTTCGCAGGGTTGGTAAAAAAAAAAAAAACGAGTATCTGTAGCGTTTATGTATTTGGAAAAGTACCCGTACGTAAGATAGGAAAAATGATAAATTTACCCTAGGGCACGTTTTGCCAAAGATGTCAGCTTGCTTACAATTTGGCCAAAAGACACCCACAGACAGGGTCTGGGGGTCCATTAGCGCAGGATTATAGGGATGGGTGGGTGGGTTCGCGCGAAGCCTAGATTGGCTGAGCGCGAAAGCAGAGAGTGCCTAGGCTCGTGGCTAGCTACGGCTTATAAGGCACAGGCTAGCTAGAGTTGACCGTTGGGGAAGTCGTTGGTCGTTGGCTGCGTCTAACTGCTCGGGCAAGGTGGTTGCCCTGCATGTGAGACGCGCCGATATTAACGGTAGCGGTAACCGCTAGAGCTACTGCCCCGTACACATGATATTGGATATGCAAACCTCTAGATTCAAATCAATCTGACCATAAAACCGTATCCAATAATATTAAAAATATTGGTTACAAGAAGAACAAGATGAGTACGGAGAGGGAAAGTGGGAGGGGAAACAAAAGGGCAAGAGTGGCAAGAGGATCACGGAATCCAAAGCACGGCAAAAGGAAAGCACTAAGGACTCCTTAAATTGTGCACAAACCATATCCAGTGGATTTATAAATGCGCAAATATCCCATCAATAGATACGATTCCACTAATTTCATTATAATAAAAAAAAATCTTACAAGAAAAAGCAGTGAAGGCCACCAAGCGAAAAGAAGAAAAGAGGAAAAACCTAAGCCCGAGGAACAGGAAGGCATGCCACCGCATTAGCACCGCCCTCCTGAAAAGCGTCGCGGAAGTAGGAACCCATAGTGCCATGAAGAGCAACACAAAGACGTTGCATGAATTCACGTCGCACATCCCCCAAAAACCGCCGAAACAGAACAGAGGTAGATCGACGAACAAAATGTTGCATACGGACATAACTGTCAGAGCGCAAGGAGCGAGAGTCAGCGGCACCCATGCCAAGGAAGCGACGAACAGCCACCAAAATAGCCGAGCGATCAACCAACTCAGCCGCCATCGGCGCCAACCGGCCCCCATCCTCCAGAGCGAAGGGATAGTAGTCATGGATCGATTGAGCCGAAGGCGTGCCAAGCAAAGCATAAGTGCGGAGGTTGTTTACATATCCCTCCGTAGGGCTACTAATGGACACATCTCTACGCTAGACTCCGGGGGAGTCCTGGCCCTCCACCTATAGGTATTCGCTATAGATAGGTGTTCGCAGCTCAGTCGCGATGCGATGCGATGGGTTCATATGCACAATATGTTCCTATCGGGTACCGACTTTTGGCAGTACTTGGATAAGGCGTACAACTCCGTTCCGGGAAGCGGCGTTTCTAACCCCCTTCATGCCATTCCGTGTGTACATGGATTAACAGAGGTCCGCATCAAGTTTGCCATTCTGAGCTCCCAATGCAAGGCTGCCAAGGAGTGGGAGACGAGCACCTATACGAGGAACATTGGTGTTCGTGTGAGCACTTGTAAGCGTCACATCAACAACAAGATGACGGTGCGGAGCCATGCAGTCTAACCAAACCACATCCCCAGGGCGATCTCGAGAAGTTCCCAACCGAATACGGCGGACCTTCAACCGCAAGTCCCGGCCCTTAGCAGCCCCCGCTTCAAGCATGAACTCTTCAAGCACGTGGACAATACGGTCGTGGAGTTGAATGATATACCAAGAGCACGGGCACCGGGGGATATGGTCCATGAGCATAGCGGCTGTTGAGCGCTCACCCGACATAAAGATGCCCGATACCGTCGACGAAGATCCATACCCGTAAGACTCTAAAGGAGCCGCATTGCACCGAGGGCACTTTCGAACATGAGCGGCGCGCTCCGCGGTCAAACTTAGCACCCGGTGGGCTGCCATCATATAGCAATCGGATGGCACCTTGAAATTGGACTCATGTGAAGCGAAAATGAGAGTCGAAGCCCCGCGACCCGTACCCGAAATCACCCTCGCATAGTCCGGTGGGGAAGGTCTGCAAAACGCCAAGAGGACAAGGTGGCCCGGGCACGAAATTGAAATTGAAATTGAAATTGTTTACAACATGTACCGTATGCGCCGGTTTACACCAAAAGCCGTATGCGCCGGCTGCTGTCTCTAGGCCCTCCCAACTATGCCATACATGGAACTTACAAGTCAGGGCTACGCCGTTAACCGTCTAAATCCAACCTCTCCAAGGGTGTTTTGGGGTTTTACTCCCCCCCGGGGAGTTGTGCAGGACGGGGCGAGGGCGGCGTGCAATCAGGGGCGAACGAAGGGGCAATGCGTGGAGGCGCGGCGGGAGGTCGTGCGGGATTTGATGCGGTATATGAGAAGGAGATGATGTAGCCATTGGACACTATGCGTGTGGAGTTGTGCAAGGATTCGATACGTGTCGAGGAGCGTTTTGGAGATGTGTTTGTCAAGAGGGTCTGTGCGGGCGATGAGTAGGGAGGTGAGACTTATGATGGTGGAAGAGTGCGGTGTACCTGTGCGGCTCATGACGATGGGAAGGATGTTTACCACTGTGCCTGGCTAGTGGCAGCGGATGGCATTTGCAAGGGGTGTGTATTTGGCACGTATGAGGTGAGTTGTTTGGGGGAGGCTATTGTCCGTGCAGTACTTCCATTCTCCTATCTGAATCTTTTTTATGGATGCGTATCGGCGGCGGCCGTTTGTGTGACCGACGAATCGAGGTTCGAGGAGGCGGATAAAGTCGGGTTTGTGTGCGGGGGGTCGTAGCGCGGGGGGGGGAATCTCAGGTGGGAGGACGGCGGGACACGAGGTTAGGGAGTCGGGCGAGAGAACTTCGTCAGCATCAACAAGGCGGGTGGGCATGTGGGTAGGGTGAGGTGGGTGACAGTCAAGTGGAGTGTGGGCAGGAGAGGGGGAAGCAAATGACCTTATGGGTTTTTCACCGAAGTCTGCAGTGATGGTTTTCCATCGTCCTCCGTTGTGGCGCTCCAGCAGGGAGAGTAGGAGTTGTAGCGCGCTGTTGTGTCGGTCATGTCTTAGGCCATACATGGTGGGGCAGTTACCGGCCATGTGGCCGTTGCTAGTGAATTGGCCACATAGGGGGCAGCGCAGGGTGGGGTTGTGAGTAAGAAGGCGGGTGTTGTGGACTCCCCACATGAATTCTTGTTTGTGTGTGAACTGGATATTTGTGAGGGTTGAGTGTTTTTTGTGGAAAGAGAGTTCGGCGCCGTCCTCCGCGGCGCGGGCGAGGAGGGCACCGTGTTTGGTTGTTTGCGAGAGGGGTGTGTGTGTGTGTTTGGTGCTGTATGTGTGTGCGTCGGCTTTGAGGTTGGTGTATTTGTAGGGTAGGGTTCCCCTAGTGTTTGTGGAATGAGGGTGTATGGCTAGGTCCAATGGCCTATCGTGACTTTTGAACCTGTGGTGTATGTAGTGTCGGGTGGGTGACCATCCGCGACTTGGTTAGCGAGAGTGTCTGCGAGGTCGTTACCTAGGGAGTGGTTGTGTGCTTTAATTTTGCCGAGGTGTGTGCGGATGCCTGCGTCGCAGCGGGTTTTGAGGGTGTGTGTGATGGAGTGGAGCGTGTCGCGGTGGATGTTGTGTTTGTAAGCGGAAGGGCAGTTTAAGTATCCTTGTATGAGGCGGAGGGAGCACGCACTGTCTGTAAGGAGGTGGGTGCGGCCAAGTTGGAGGCCTATATCTATGCCAGCCAATTCAGCTCGATTTATTGTGTGCGAGGGAGGGGTAAAGGTCACCAGGATTTTGATTCTGGTGTCCGAGGCGGGGTGGGTAGGTGCTGCTCCGAGGGGGGACGAGCCTCCTTTTTTCGAGCCGTCTGTGTATACAAAGTCCTGCGAGTTCCAAGCAAGAGTACCTCTGGTGGGGGGGTATGTTAGATGCATGCGTTCCGGGTGGGGGTATGTGATGGGTGAGTTGGGTTTGGGGGGAGGTGGTATATGCCTGCCGAGTGGGGTGAGTAGGTCTCGAAGAGGTGAGGAGGAGGGGTGGTGATGGCGGGGTTGGGGAGGTGAGTGTCGTAGATAGATTCGAGGGTGTTGTGGAGTGCGGTCATGGCTGTGGGTGACGGGAGGGTGGAGAGTGCGAGGGGGTTGGCGACGAGGTAGAGGTCGACCATCGAGCGTGTGCCGAATGGGGTAGGGGTGGGTTTGCCGGTATGTTGGTCGGGGGGTAAGAAGGTGTTTGCATCATTGGGGAGGGTGTAGAGGTGGTGGGTGTATTGGGAGTTGATGTATTTGGAGTGGCGGTAGGGTGTATGTTCCCATCGGGGGAGGATGAGGATGGTTGCGCTGGGTGTGTGAGGGGCTGTGAGGTGTGCGCTTGTGATTGCGTGTTCCATGGCGCGGCGCATGCATTCGTGGTCGTATTAGTATTCGGGGTTGGCGATGTTGGTGCCTTGCCATGTGTGTAGGGCATTGCTGCCGCTAGATGAGAAGACGATGTCTTCGGGGTATAGGGAGTGGTAGGTGTGGGAGTGGAGGGATTTGTTGAGGGGGTCGGAGTAGAGTTCTGTATGGATGCGGAATGTGTGGCGGAGAGCTGTGAGTAGGTCTTCTCTAGTGGCCCATCTATTACGGGTGGTGGTGGCGGGTGTGGGTGAGTGGATTTCTGAGCGGGAGCCTAGGCGAGTGAGGAGGTGGTAGACCTCCTCTTCGAACGTGTGCTGCGAGAGGTCGGGGCGGAAGAGTTGAAAAAGGTGGCGTACTCGGGGGCCGTGAAGGGTGGTGACCGTGCGGCCGTCGGGAGTGCATAGTACGGTGGTGTCATGGAGTGATGGGTGTGTGTGGATGGCGAATTTACCGGTAGGGAGCATGTCGAGGTCGGGGTGGATGGGGTCGTGGTTGAAGGTGATTAGGGGGTGTGTCAAGGGAGGGGGTCGGGTTCTGGCTGTATGGGTGCGGTGGAGGGGACAAAGCCGGAGTTAAATGCGGTGAGGGCGGTGGGGCCGGAGGGGGTCTCACTGATGGTGTCGTGTAGTTGTAGGCAGGGGCCCATTGGGCCTCGTGGAGGCGGGTGAGGTCGTGTTGCTGGCCGCGAGCACACCAATCGCACTGCCATGTGGCGGGCCCCTGAGCTGGGCGGCATTGGAAATGTACGGCAAAGTGCGGGCATGTGCGGCAGGTGGAGGTGGTTTCTGTGTGCAACGGGTCATGACAGATGGAGCAGGCGGCGGGGGAGGGGGTGGGGAGGCATACCGAAGTGGGGGTGGAAGAGATGAGGCGGAAGCCGTCGTCGAGTTGTAACTGAATGTCCCATTCCGTGAGGTGTTCCGGGGCCCATTCAACCATGTACTGCGTTTGGCCGTATTCTGTGTCCTTGTGTTTGGAGATGATGCGCGTAACTTCGCAGGGGGGGTAGTGGTGGTCGGAGGGGGTGAGGTATTCTGTGTCTAAGTGTGTGGTGGGTGCAGTGGGGGTGGAGTGTTTGGTGCGGGAGGTGTAGATGCCGGATGAGAGGGTGGGGGGTGAGCGAGGGAGGTGCGGGGAGAGGAGGGGAATGCATGAGGGGTGGATAGTGGTGGAGGGGGATGCTTGTTTGGGGGTGAGTTGTTCGATGGGGAGGCGGTTGTGGATAGTATTGGAGGGCTCGGTGAGGATTGCGGCGAGGAGGCGGATGGGGACTGAGAGTGGGGTGGTGGACCCCGTGAGTGTGGAGATGGATTTGCAGGATTTGAGGGTGAAGGAGGATGAGGTGGCTTTGAGGAGGACTAGTGGCCATGTGGTGATGTTGTTTTTCCAGAGTGGAGTGAGACGGGGGAGGAGGGAGGCGTGTGTTTTTCGGGGAGAGAAGTCGCAGTAGGCTTGCTTATATGTGTGAGGGTCGGTGATGTGTGTGGCTTTGTCTCGGAGTGAGGCAAGGAGGGTGTTATCTTGGGTGGTGAAGTGGGCGCGGAGAGTGGAGGCGATAGGGTTGGTGAGGGAGAGTGGAGGGATGTTGTGGAATAGTGTGCCCGCATCGCGCTGAGCTCTGACTAAGCATTTGAGTGTGGGTGGGGTGTAACGGGTTGACATGATGGATTCCGAGGGCCAGTGGGAGTACGTGGCGGATATGGTGCGGATGTGTGCGCGGACCATGTGGCCTCTATAGGTCGAGTTGGGAGTCGGTGAAGAGGCTGTGGCGGTTAGCCTCTGAAAGCTAAACGCTAGCACAAATCTGTTCTAGTCTGTCTAGTTCTGTTGTTGCAAGATGGCAAATAATGTTGTCGAGAGGCAATTGATGAAAGATGTTTCACTGCTGTACTTGGGCAGTAGATGTTGTAAATGAACAAAGGAATTGTTAAAAGGTTCTGTCACCTCCCTCTACTGCACTGGGCTTAAATAGGTTTTAGCCCAGACTAGTCACGCCTGCAAGCTACGCTTACGTGTCAGGCGTTAGTGCTGCTCAACCGTCGTCATCCGCCTCGAGACGCGGCCTGCCTAGCATTGGGTCTCACGACGCGGCTCCTTCTGCATTGGAGAGCTCGCTCTGGCGCGTCATCTGGCTGGTTAGATTAATTATGCATATCTGTACGTACCGGGAGGTACTGGTCGTACTGTAGCATCAGCACCATTACAATATTGCAGTAGCGACGTACCCACGAGTATACGTCCGTCCTGTGGAAAAGCACGAATTGATATCCGTAACGAGTACCTGTACAATGTCCTGCAATGTACTGTTGCAGGACTGTACTCGTCACACTCGTACCCTCCCCCTCTTGACAGATCAGTGAGGCCGCCGCGAGGCAGACCTCCGT
The DNA here is from genome assembly GCA_026401115.1 of Tetraselmis chui. Taxonomy (NCBI): domain Eukaryota; kingdom Viridiplantae; phylum Chlorophyta; class Chlorodendrophyceae; order Chlorodendrales; family Chlorodendraceae; genus Tetraselmis; species Tetraselmis chui. The sequence goes on along the minus strand of JAPMLY010002238.1, from coordinate 13,674 downwards.
GGTTCTTGGCTCCTTTACTGAAGCAGTTACTGGGACTCAGGAATGCGCGCTGGGAAAGCGTGCATGAAGTCATTGTACGCCTGAGTCTTGGCGAACTTGTGCCATTGGGGCGTCTCCAAGAATTCTTGTAACGCAATTGTTCGATGCACCTCGTTCAACCGGTGCCAGACAGGTGGAATGTCGTCATCACTGAAGTGCGTCATGAAGAGCAAATATTTGCCTCGTCGTCCAGGTAGCGACTTGATGCACACAGCAGAGATGTGTGAGACGTCGAACTCCTCGTCGTCTCCTTCAGGTACAGTTACCGGGACAGCTGGTCGTAGTGGAGCGGTAGAGCAGGGCCGTAAGTTATTAACGTGGAACACAGGGTGTAAGCGTACTGTCGCTGGTAGTTTCAATCTGTAACTGTGTTTTCCAATCTGCTCCTCCACTGGAAAAGGGCCGAGCTGTCTGTCCCTGAGTTTCCTGTTCGGTTGTCCTCTGAGAAAAAGATTTGCTGTGACGACTGACACCTTGTCTCCCTTAGCGAAGTGTGGCGCTGTAGACTGTTCTGTGCGCGCCTGCATCTCGTCCTTATGTAGCTGTAACACAGAGCGTACCAGGCTGTGTACTTCCTGTAACAATCTCAACCGTTCTGTTGCGTCTTGCGAAATTGGAATCGATGGTCGCATGCTGAAGAGCAGGTCAGGAGGCTCCTCAGGAGAAAAACCAAAGTTAGCCTCGAACGGTGTGTGCTCAATTCCGAGTGCACGCGAAGCATTGTACGCAAACTCCACTTGCGGTAAAAGTGTCGTCCAATCAGAGCCATCATAGCAACAGAAGCAACGAAGAAGCTGCTGAAACGTGCTGTTCACGCGCTCTGTCAGTCCGTCTGTTTCTGGGTGTCGGCTGGTAGACATGTTCAAACGCGTTCCAAGGCGTCTCCAAAGTGTCTGCCAGAAGGCGCTGACAAATTTCGGGTCGCGGTCGCTGATTAGCACACGGGGCAGTCCATGTAAACGGTAGACTCCCTGTAAAAACAAAGTTGCAGTTTCTTCGGCAGTAATCGACTCTGTGCATGGCAGAAAATGGGCCATTCGAGTTAGATGGTCTACTACAATCAGCACACTGTTAAAGCCGTTGCTCTCAGGCAAGTGTGTCAGGTAGTCAAGACCAACTGTGTGCCACGGTCTGGGTGGAACAGGCAATGGGTAAAGAGTCGCGGCCATCTGCGGTCGAATCTTCGCTCGTCGACACACGACGCAGCGTTCACAAAAATCTTTCACATCTTGGCGGATTCGTTTCCACCAGAATCTGTCGAGTGCTTTAGCAAGAGTGCTAGCAACTCCTCTGTGACCGGCTGACGAACTTTCGTGCAGCTCTGCGATCAATCTCAGTCGGAGCTCAGAGTTCTGTGGAATACAGAGGCGATTGAGACGCCAAAAGTACCCATCTCTGGCTTCTATCCGGCTGTCTCTTGTCCACTCACCATCGTCCCCATAAAACGAATCTCGTGAGAACCCCTCGCGAATGAGATCAGCGAACTCAGGGCTCAGCTGCAACGCGTTAACAGTCAGTGAATTTAACTGTGCGTCTTCAAACAGCAGCTGGGACTTCCGTCGTAATTCTCGATCTGACGGAACCTCGCCATCCCAAAATAAGGGTACTGTGGCCTGAGGTACGAAGTCTGGACGCCGGCTTAACGGGTCGGCTTCGTTCAGAGCTCCCTTGCGATATGCAAGTGTCATCGAGCCCACAAACGGTTGCAAATCCCGCAGGTATCTTGCTTGCCGCTTGTTCAGCCTGTTGTTCGGTTGCCTGAGCAGATGCCGCAGTGTGTCGTGGTCTGTTACGACAAGGAACTTAGAACAGCCTTCAAGATAGCACCTCCAATGCTTGACAGCTTCGCATACGGCCAAAGCTTCTAAGTCGTACGCAGAGTAAGTGTTACCACGCTCAGCTGGATTCAGCTTACGCGCCCAGTAAGAGACTGGTTGAAGACCGCCTCCTTGGTCTTGCAACAGGACTGCTGCAATCCCCACTGTTGAAGCATCTGTAGCCACGGTGAACGTCGCGTCCGAGCCGACCTCCGGAAGGATCAGGCATGGCGCGGAAATGAGCCGTAACTTGAGAGTCTCGAAGGCTTCCAAACAGGCAGGCGTCAGCGTAACCTTCTGTGGCTGGGACTTCCGCAGTAAGTCCGTCAATGGAGCCGTAAGGTCGCTAAAATGGTGTATAAATCTCGCATAGAAGTTGCAGAACTGTACGAAACTGCGAACCTCCTTCTGCGTCTTGGGCACTGGCCAGTCTGCAACGGCCTCGACTTTCTTTGTGGAAACCGAAATTTTCCCGGCTGACACAGTGTAGCCCAGATACTCCATTTCTTGCAATCCGAAAAAGCATTTCTTAAGGCGTAATTTCAGCCCTTCCTCCTTGAATCGCTGTAGCACTAGACGTAGGTGCTCCAGGTGCTCTTCCAGAGTTCGACTGTAGATACAGACGTCATCCAGGTAGACTGTCACGAACTTATGTAAAAAGTCGCGAAGAATGTCGTTCATCATCCTCTGAAATGTTGCTGGTGCATTGCACAGTCCAAACGGCATGGCGACCCATTCCATTAAGCCATCAGGGGTCTGAAAAGCCGTCTTGTGAACGTCCTGATCACGCACTCGAACTTGCCAGAATCCAGAAGCGAGGTCGAGGTGTGTGTAAAAATTCGCGTCCTTAAGTTCGTCCAGTGTGTCATCCACTCTCGGAAGTGGGTAGGCGTCCTTACGCGTAACCTCGTTAAGGCCACGGTAGTCAATGCACAGACGTAGTGAGCCATCAGCTTTCCGCACAAAAAGAATTGGCGAGCCGAATTCACTGTAGCTGGGGCGTATTAAACCAGCTTCCACTGCGTCTTTGAGCTGTCGATTAAGCTCAGCGCGCTCTGCCGGTGACAGTCGGTTCAGACGTTGACGTCGCATCGGGCCAGTTGTTTCAATGGGATGATCCCACTGTCGGCTTACAGGTGGAGAGTCGACAGGTTGAAGTAACTCCGGGAAGTCATCGAAGAGTGTCGACCGGAAGTTGTCACGTTGTTCTGCCGTTAGTTCCTCTCCAGTGTGGAAATCTGTCTGTTGTTCAGCCGCTGACGTAAGTTCGATGACGTAAAAATCAGCATGACGTCCTCTGCTGCGGCGCGTCTTGCGCATGAGCTTCTGAACTTTCGTAGATGACAGTAGCAGACACTCAGGGCGTCGTTCCTCGAGTGTAGTCTCCACAGCTGTACCGTCCATCAGTGTAAAAATTCTGGTTGTACCAAATTGTAAAGAGGCATGTTCGTCATCAAGCCATGGTAAACCCAGGATTAAATCAGCTATGCGTAAATCACGTAGAACGTAAAAAGTCCGTTGAAATTCGTGTTGAGCTAGCTCAAACGTGACGTCACAGACTGTCGAAGAAGTCACTCGTTGTCCATTAGCGAGTCGAACTGGAGTCTTACTTGCAGACTTCCGAGTCTGTAAAGCAAAGCGTCGTACAAAGTCCTCTGACACAAAGTCAAGCGTCGCTGCGCAGTCCACTAATCCAGAAATGTGGTGTCCGCCATCAGGAGTTTTCACAGTCAGCTCAGTTCGAATTAACGGGCGAGCTTCCGTGAGGTCAGTCAGTAGTGCTGTAGCTGGCGAAGAAAATTGTCGCAGCGTAGCGATGGACTGTTCCGAGTCGTCTGTTGGTACAGGTACCGAGTCGGGTTGATCAGGTGCTGTAGGTTCTGAAGAGTCGTTAAACGCACAATCTGCGTCGACTAACCACAGCTGTACAGGCCAAGGGGCTGGAGCAACCACCTCCTGTTGCGCTGGGTTCTCCAGTGACTGACGTGTAAAAAGCTGTGTCCTTGCTGGGAATTCTTGATAAAGTTTCCAGTGCTTAGTCACCTGAGTAAATTTCGCCCACTTTGGTAGCACAAATACAGCCATCGTAGATGTCGGAGATGTTCGACGACAATCCTCAAAATGCTGCGCAATTTGCTCAGCTAACTCCCAGGGTGGATTGATGAACACCCGTTCTCCTGTCAAATCTCTGTCTAGAATCGAGTCACTCGGCGAACAGTGAGGTAAGTCACCGTGCGAGTTCAGACCTTCATCATCAGCACATCCTTCCAACGTGAAGTTGAATCGTGCATGCAGAGAGTCAAAGACTGAGTCAACCAGTTTCCAATCAACTGAACGTCTGGTTACAGGTTTACGACTCTGTCTCTGCTTAGTCTGACGACGACGACCTGCCACTAGTGTTACAGGTGTCGCAACTGTAGTCGATGGAGATGCCGAAGGTGTATCGACGACCTCTGTCGCTAGCAGTGTCTCAGAATGAACAGTAGATGTAGCCGGCTGCTCCAGTTCATTTGTAGAACAGCCTTGCCACCATCATTGCTTCTTAGGTTGCATCGGTGCCTTGCCTTTGAACTCCGGGCATTGGAACAAGCGGTGTCCCTTCTTGTGGCACTTGAAGCAAAGTCCCTCGTCCATGTGTCGTTTGCGCTCCTCAGGTGTCATCGCATTTGCAAGCGAATTAAAATCTTCACGACCAGATGTCTGACCACGTCCACCATTGTTGCCACCTCCACGTCCACGTCCGCGGCCACGTCCACGGCCACCTTTGTTACGTTTCCAGACGTTAGAGGCTTCCTCGAGAGGGTCATCAAGGTTGCGCTTGCGTGTAGGCTGGGCAGATGGTCCAGCAGCAGACCTCGCATTGCCTAATTCCGGCGAATCTGTCACGACGTTATTCAAAAAGTTTTGCAGCTCCACTAGCGTAGTCTGGTATCCTAGTTGAGCTCGGTGTGACTTAGCCAGTTTCTTGAGCGCATCGTTTGCCAGGCCATTAATGAAGCGTACACACTGCACCTCAGCTGTCAGGTTTTGACGAGACCGACGTAAGTAGTCGTTGTACTGTTTAGTGTAGATTGCGTAACTCATCGTGTTGTTCTGCGTAAAGTTCATCAAAGCGTTAATCGCGTCGTCCTGAATGTTCGGAAGAAACGTCGACTTGCGTAACTCCTCAACAAGCTCGTTGTACGTAGATGGAATTGGAGGCTGATTTTTCCGGTTCAACCACCACCCACCAAGGTGTCCAGAAAACTGTGAAGTAACCCAGAACACTGCATTGTACGAGTTAGCCGTAATTCCAAGCATAATAAAACGCTGAGGCTGTGCTTCAAGCCAATCCTCCAGTACATTAGGTACCTGACCATTCTGGTACGGTGAAGTAATAGCAGCCTTACGCTGAGTCTCCGTGAGAGTCACAGTTAGTCCAGCAAAGTTGTGGGTAGGCATCGGCGTTCCCACTCGTAAATCTGTAGGTCCCACTCCAGTCATTCGGTTGATGTGTCCAACAATCAGCAGCCAGACAGAACCAGAGTCGACCGTTGTAAACCGGGGGTACATGTGGAACTGTCTCGGGATAGACGTGTCGTCATGCATGACTGGAACATGTTGTGTCATTGCTCGATAGAAAGATTCCCACTGAGCCACGTAACCGAAGTGAAGTAATTCACTCTTGTGCTTCTTAGCACGAAGTAACCCTGTCTGTGCCGGCGTAAGTGTCAGACCGTCAATGTTGATGGATTCCGGGACGACATAAGTGCCATCCGGATTAACTGTCGACTGTTCCAAAACAGCCTGCTCGACCTGAGCAGGTGTACGTAAGTTGTTCGTAGCAAACAGGACAGGAATAGATGCCGAGTACACGTAAACAAGCTGTCGTCCTTGAGGTAGTGTAACGTTAACAGGTTCACCACTCAACAGCGTCAAATCATCCGATGTCAGAACAAGACCGGTCTCCTCGTGTAACTCGCGAATAGCAGCGTCGACAGGCTCTTCGTTAGGTAAGACAGAGCCAGCTGGGAACCAAGTTTTACCAGAACGAGGCTCACGCTGAAATACCAACTTCAAATCCGACGATTTAGTTCCTCCGACGTGAATTACCAAAACCACGTAATGTCCAGCTCCGAGAGAAGCCATCTCAACTCAAGCAAACAACGTCGAGCAGATCAACGAGCAACAAAAGCGTGCGTCGACCAAAGAGCTCCGAAACCAGTGTGGCGGTTAGCCTCTGAAAGCTAAACGCTAGCACAAATTTGTTCTAGTCTGTCTAGTTCTGTTGTTGCAAGATGGCAAATAATGTTGTCGAGAGGCAATTGATGAAAGATGTTTCACTGCTGTACTTGGGCAGTAGATGTTGTAAATGAACAAAGGAATTGTTAAAAGGTTCTGTCACCTCCCTCTACTGCACTGGGCTTAAATAGGTTTTAGCCCAGACTAGTCACGCCTGCAAGCTACGCTTACGTGTCAGGCGTTAGTGCTGCTCAACCGTCGTCATCCGCCTCGAGACGCGGCCTGCCTAGCATTGGGTCTCACGACGCGGCTCCTTCTGCATTGGAGAGCTCGCTCTGGCGCGTCATCTGGCTGGTTAGATTAATTATGCATATCTGTACGTACCGGGAGGTACTGGTCGTACTGTAGCATCAGCACCATTACAATATTGCAGTAGCGACGTACCCACGAGTATACGTCCGTCCTGTGGAAAAGCACGAATTGATATCCGTAACGAGTACCTGTACAATGTCCTGCAATGTACTGTTGCAGGACTGTACTCGTCACAAGGCCGAGCTGGAGGGTGAAGTGTTTGCCGATGAGGAGTCCGCGCATGACCCTGATTCTGCGGGATTGTGTTAGTGGGGAGGTGGAAAGGGCGGTGATGAAGGATGCTGTGGTACGTTTTAGTTCGTGCCAGTGTTTGGTGAAGGTATGGGAGGTGTTAAGCTCTACCCCGAGGACGCGGTATGTGTCTGAGGGGCCAATGGAGGGGATGGGGGCCGGGGTGGAGTTGATGGTGATAAACTGAGTTTGTAGGCGGAATGCGAGGAGGGCGGTGTTTGTTGTAAGTAATACCGCATACGTATTAGTTGCAGATAGCTACTGTAAGCTACTCTAGATATGATTAGTACATGTCTAGATCGTACATATCGATAAACTGTTTGACTCGGTACAGAGCTGTCGCTAGGCTACAGCTCTCACACTTTTGTTGTCTCGACACCACGCCTGTAGGCTGGTTGTCGCCGTAACTGTTCCGTTTGCGGGACTGTGACTGTAACTACGTTTGCGTAAGCTATCTTCCACACTAACTGTGTTTGCATGGTTCAATAGGATACCGTCTGGGCCGGGGGCTTTGCCGGTGCCTAGGGAGTTAAGGGCTTTATCGAAGGTGTCGCGGGTAATCATGTCGGTGAGGGTGAGAGAGGGGTCTCCGCGGGGTTCGATGGTAAAGTTGTCGGGGTTGTCCGGGAGTTCCAAAGAAGGGTTGGGCAGTTCGTGTGGGGTGGCGCGGCCGAGTTCGGTGGCGAAGTGAGAGTGTACCGCTTCTATGATGGCAGAGGGAGAGGTTGCGGTAGTTTTATCGGGTTTGGTAATGCGGTGGAGGGTCGAGGTAGCGCTGGCGGGGTGTAGGAGGCCGCTTTTAATTTTCAAGCTGCGGTGGGAGGATTTAGGGCAGGTGTCGTAGGCCGTATTGGCTCGAGTTTTTTTTTTCAGCTTATTTGTGGTGGTGGCGCGGAGGAGTTGGCGTATGCGTGCTTGGCACTGTTGTTTGATGGTGTCAGGGGTGAGATATTCGGTTGTGTTAAAGAGGGCTTGGGCGAAGGGGCGGGGGCCGTTGTTCGTACTACATTTGCGGAGTTTTAGTATGTGAGTGCGTGTTTTTTTAGTAAGCCAAAAAGGGTCAAGGGACGCTTGGGGTGGGCGGGGTTTTTGGCGGGGAGGAGAGGCCAAACTGTGGCGGCGTGGTCCATGTGTTGGGAGAGGAGTATTGAAATTGAAATTGAAATTGTTTACAACATGTACCGTATGCGCCGGTTTTTCACCAAAAGCCGGATGCGTCGGCTGCTGTCTCTGGGCCCTCCCAACTATGCCATACAGGGAACCTACAAGTCAGGGCTAGACCGTTAACCACCTAATCCAACCTCTCCAAGGGTGTTCGGGGGTTTTACTCCCCCCCGGGGAGGGTGCAAGTAGAGGTGAAGGTTGTGTGCATTCAGGGTCGTGCGTGGAGGCAATGTGCGGATGCGCGGCGGGAGGTCGTGCGGGACTTGATGCGGTATATGCGTAGGAGGTGATGCAGCCATTGGACCGTATGCGTATGGAGTTGTGTAAGAATGCGAGATGTGTCGAGGCGTGCTTTGGAGACGAGTTTATCAGGAGGGTCGGTGCGGGCGGTGAGAAGGGAGGTGAGACTCGTGATGGTGGAGGAGTGCGGTGTACCTGTGCGGCTCATGACGATGGGGAGGATGTCGACCACTGTGCCTGGCCAGTGGTTTCTGATGGCGTTCGCAAGGGGTGTGTATTTGGCACGTATGAGGTCGGCTGTGTGAGAGAGGTTGTTGTCTGTGCAGTATTTCCATTCTCCTATCTGAATCTTTCTTATGGATGCGTAACGTCGGCGACCGTTGGAGTGACCAACGAATCTGGGTTCGAGGATGCGGATGAAGTCAGGTTTGTGTGCAGGGGGACGAAGCAGGGGGGGGAGAATCTCAGGGGGGAGGACGGCGGGGCATGAGGTTAGGGAGTCATGCGAGAGACCTTCGTCAGCAGCAACAAGGCGGGTGGGCATGTGGGTGGGGTGAGGTGGGTGGCAGTCAAGTGGGGTGTGGGCAGGGGTGGGGGAATCAAACGATTTTATGGGTTTGTTACCGAAGTCTGCGGTGATGGTTTCCCAGCGTCCTCCGTTGTGGCGTTCCAGTAGGGAGAGTAGGAGTTGCAGAGCGCTGTTGTGTCGGTCCTGTCTTAGACCAGACATAGAGGGGCAGTTACCGGCCATGTGGCCGTTGCTAGTGAATTGGCCACATAGGGGGCAGCGCAGGGTGGGGTTGTGAGTAAGTAGGCGGGTGTTGTGGACGCCCCACATGAATTCTTGTTTGTGTGTGAACTGGATATTTGTGAGGGTTGAGTGTTTTTTGTGGTAAGAGAAATCGGCGCCGTCCTTCGCGGCGCGGGCGAGGAGGGCTCCGTGTTTGGTTGTTTGCGAGAGAGGAGTGTGTGTGTGTTTTGTGCTGTAGTTGTGTGCGTCGGATTTGAGGTTGGTGTATCTGTAGGGTATGGGGTCCCCTAGGGTTTGTGGGATGAGGGTGTATGGCCATGTCCAGTGGCCTATCGTGACCTCTGAACCTGTGGTGTATGTAGTATCGGGTGGGTGACCATCCGCGACTTGGTTGGCGAGGGTGTCTGCGAGGTCGTTGCCGATGGAATGGTTGTGGGCTTTGATTTTGCCGAGGTGTGTACGGATGCCTGCTTCGCAGCGGGTTTTAAGGGTGTGTGTGATAGATAAGAGGGTGTCGCGGTGAATGTTGTGGCGGTAAGCGGAAGGGCAGTTTAAGTAACCTTGTATGAGGCGGAGGGAGCACGCACTGTCTGTGAGGAGGTGGGTGCGGCCAAGTTGGAGGCCTATATCTATGCCAGCTAATTCAGCACGATTTATTGTATGTGAGGGAGGGGTAGAGGTCACCATGATTTTGATTTTGGTGTCCGAGGCGGGGTGGGTAGCTGCTGCTCCGAGGGGGGTCGAGCTGCCTTTTTTCGAGCCGTCTGTGTATACAAAGTCCTGCCAGTTCCAAGCAGGGGTGCCTCTGGTGGGGGGGTACGTTAGATGCACGCGGTCCGGGAGGGGGTATGTGAGGGGGTGAGTTGGGTTTGGGGGGCGGTGGTATATACCTGCTGAGTGGGGTGAGTAGGTGACAAAGAGGTGTGGAGGAGGGGGGGTGATGATGGGGTTGGGGAGGTGAGTGTCGTAGATAGATTCGAGAGTGTTGTGAAGTGCGGTCATGGCTGTGGGTGATGGGAGGGTGGAGAGTGCGAGGGGGTTAGCGACGAGGTATATGTCGACCATCCATCGTGTGCCGAATGGGGTAGGGGTGGGGTTGCCAGTGTGTTGGTCGGGGGGTAGGAATGTGTTTGCGTCATTGGGGAGGGTGTAAAGGTGGTGGGTGTATGGGGAGTTGATGTATTTGGAGTGGCGGTAGGGTGTGTGTTCCCATCGGGGGAGGATGAGGATGGTTGCGCTGGGTGTGTGAGGGGCTGTGAGGTGTGCGCTGGTGATTGCGTGTTCCATGGCTCGTCTCATGCATTCGTGGTCGTATTCGGGGTTGGCTATGTTGGTGCCTTGCCAGGTGTGCGGGGCATTGCTGCCGCTAGATGAGAAGACTATATCTTCGGGGTAGAGGGAGTGGTAGGTGTGGGAGTGAAGGGATTTATTGAGGGGGTCGGAGTAGAGTTCTGTCTGGATGCGGAATGTGTGACGGAGAGCTGTGAGGAGGTCTTCTCTGGTGGCCCATCTATTACGATTGGTGGTGGCGGGTGTGGGTGAGTGGATTTCTGATCGGGAACCTAGGCGGGTGAGGAGGTGGTAGACCTCCTCTTCAAACGTATGCTGTGAGAGGTCGGGGCGGAAGAGTTGGTAGAGGTGGCGGACGCGGGGGCCGTTAAGGGTGGTGACCGCGCGGCCGTCGGGAGTGCAGATTATGGTGGTGTCGTGGAGTGTAGGGTGTGCGTGGATAGCGAATTTACCGGTAGGGAGCATGTCGAGGTCGGGGTTGATGGGGTCATGGTTGAATGTGATAAGGGGGTGTGACCACGGAGGGGGTCCGGGGTCTGGCAAAATGGGTGTGGTGGAGGGGACATAGCCGGAGTTAAATGCGGTGAGGGCGGTGGGGCCGGAGGGGGTCTCACTGATGGTGTCGTGGAGTTGTAGGCATGGGGCCCACTGCACTTCGTGGAGGTGGGTGAGGTCGTGTTGTTGGCCGCGAGCACACCATTCGCACTGCCATGTGGCGGGTCCCTGAGCTGGGCGGCACTGGGAGTGTATGGCAAAGTGCGGGCATGTGCAGCAGGTGGAGGAGGGTTCTGTGTGCAGGGGTTCATGACAAATGGAGCAGGCAGTGGGGGAGGGGGAGGGGAGGCATACCGATGTGGGAGTGGAGGAGATGAGGCGGAAGCCGTCGTCGAGTTGTAGCTGAATGTCCCATTCCGTGAGGTGTTCCGGGGCCCATTCAACCATGTACTGCGTTTGGCCGTATTCGGTGTCTTTGTGTTTGGAAATGATGCGTGTTACGTCGCAGGGGGGGTAGTGGTGGTCTGAGGGGGTGAGGTATTCTGTGTCTAAGTGTGTGATGGGTGCGGTGGGGGTGGGGTGAGTGGTGCGGGAGGTGTAGATGCCGGATTGGAGGGTGGGGGGTGAGCGGGGGAGGTGAGGGGAGAGGAGGGGAATCCACGAGGGGTGTATAGTGGTGGGGGGGGATGCTTGGTTGGTATTGAGGCTTGTGATGGGGAGGCGGTTGTGGATAGTATCGAGGGGTTCGGTGAGGATTGCGGCGAGGAGGCGGATGGGAACTGAGAGGGGGGTGGTGGACCCCGTGAGTGTGGTGATGGATTTGCATGATTTGAGGATGAAGGAGGATGAGGTGGCTCTGAGGAGGACTTGTGGCCACGTGGTGATGTTACTTTTCCATAGGGGGGTGAGGCGGGGTAGGAGGGAGGCGTGTGTTTTGCGGGGGGAGAAATCGCAGTAGGCTTGTTTGTATGTGTGAGGGTCGGTGATGTGTGTGGCTTTGTCCCGGAGTGAGGCGAGGAGGGCGTTGTCTTGAGTGGTGAAGTGGGCGCGGATTGTGGAGGCGATAGGGTTGGTGAGGGAGAGTGGAGGGATGTTGTGGAATAGGGTGCCCGCATCGCGTTGAGCTCGGACTAAGCACTTTAGTGTGGGTGGGGTGTAACAGGTTGACATGATGGATTCCGAGGGCCAGTGGGAATACGTTGTGGATAGGGTGCGTATGTGTGCGCGGGCCATGTGGCCTCTATAGCCTGAGTTGTTCATGATTTTATGTAGGTGGCAGACTGTGAGTTGTGCGGCGTGGGCTTTGAGGGAGGGGAGGCCGTATCCTAGGTCTGATGTAGGGCGGTGAAGGGCGGTGCGGGGAAGGTTACGTACCGAGGAGACGGCGGAGCGGAGTGCGCGGCAGATTTGTCCTTCGAGAGTGTCGAGTTGGGAGTCGGTGAAGAGGCCGAGCTGGAGGGTGAAATGCTTTCCGATGAGGAGTCCACGGATGACCCTGATTCTGCGGGATTGTGTTAGTGGGGAGGTGGAAAGGGCGGTGATGAGGGATGCAGTGGTACGTTTGAGTTCTTGCCAGTGTTTGGTGAAGTTGAGGGAGGTGTTCAGTTCTACCCCTAGGACTCTGTATGTGTCCTTGGGGCCAATGGAGGGGATGGGGGCCGGGGTGGAGTTTAGGGAGATGAACTGAGTTTGCAGGCGGGATGCGAGGAGGGTAGTGTTGGCGAGGGTGAGGGCGTTGCCTGTGCGCCAGAGGGCGCCGGTGATGCAGCATTTGCGGATGTTGACGGTCATGCCGGTGTAGGCGCTGAAGAGGGAGAGTTTCCTGAGCTGGATGGTCATGTTGGGGGTCGAGCCCGTGACGAGGCTGAGGTCGTCAGCAAAGCCGTGTCCTGGGTATGTGGCTGTGGGTGCTGTGGGGTCGACGTTAGTGGCGGGGGGGCCTGGGCGGTAGCCCCGGCTTCCCACCGTGAGCCAGCGAAGGAAGGGTTCAAGGAAGAGGGTGAATAGAAAGGGGGAGAGGGTGTCGCCCTGGAGGGTTCCGCGATTAATGTCGATGGAAGGGGTGGGGCCATGTGGAGTAATATATTCTGTGGTTGAGACCCCGTAGAGGTGTTCGCATGTGTCGACAAAGGTGGGGGGCATACCGAGTTGACGCATGTGTTTGAACATGATGCGGTGGTCCGCGGCGTTGAAGGCACCTTTGAAATCCGCGTACATGACGTAGATGTCTTTGCTGTGGAGTTTCGCGTCCTCCATCGTCATAATGAGGGAGGAGAGGGCGTCGTGGATACTGCGGTGTTGTCGGAATCCGTCTTGTTGGTCGCTGAGAATGCCATGGGTTTCGGCGTACTTCGAGCCTGCATCTTTGATTAGTGCTGTCCATAGTTTAAGGAGGTTATTCATGAGGGCGATAGGGCGGTAGTTATCGAGGAGGGAGGGGTCGCCTTTTTTATGTAGGAGGCATGTTGTGCTGTGGCACCAATCAGGAGGGGTGTAGGATTTGTGTGCTAGGAGGGAGAGGAGAGAGAAGAGGGCGGAGCGGGTCGCCGGGGGTAGGAATTTGATTATTTCATTGGGGATACCGTCGGGGCCGGGGGCTTTGCCGGTGCCTAGGGAGTTGAGGGTTTTATCGAAAGTGTCGCGGGTAATCATGTCGGCAAGGGTGAGAGAGGGGTCTCCGCGGGGTTCGATGGTAAAGTTGTCGGGGTTGTTAGGGAGTTCCCATGGGGGGGTGGGTAGTTCGGGTGGGGTGGCGCAGCCGAGTTCGCTAGCGAAGTGAGAGTGTACCGCGTCAATGACGGCGGAGGGAGAGGATGCGGTGGTTTTATCGGGTTTGGTAATGCGGTGGAGGGTGGAGGTGGTGCCGGCGGGGGGTAGGAGGCCGCTTTTAATTTTCAATCGGCGGTGGGAGAGTTTGGGGCAGGTGTCGTAGGCCGCATTGGCTCGAGTTTTTATTTTTTTATCTTATCCGTGGTGGTGTCGTGAAGGAGCTGGCGGATGCGTGCTTGGCACTGTTGTTTGATGGCGTCAGGGGAGAGATATTCGGTTGTGTTT